>JAECUM010002323.1:0-67518 GCA_016617855.1 Megalonaias nervosa
TTTGAATTTATTCCTTAGAATCAGTATTGACTACTACTACTGCTGTTGCTTGACAAGGATGCCCTGCATAGTTTGCTTTTCAGTGGAATATTTATTGAAGCCAGATCCAAAGTCAGTACAGGTGATACTCGATTTATCCCATAGGCACGTTCCTGAGGTTATGACATGAATCACAAATAGGCATAAATTGAAAGTAATGTAAACGCACATATGTAAGCTGTGCACGAGTAATAGCTGATGGCACAAAAATGACAGCAGTGGTGCAAATTGAATGTTTTTTCATCATTATAAATGGCATTAAGATGAAAGCATTTAAATCAAATTGGTGTAAATCGAGCATCACCTGTATTTGGTATGCATTTTGCTCGGATGGTCTGGAGGAATTATCTCCCCTGCATTGTGCATTCACAATACATGCATACCTCTATGCTTTTGCCTCCAGTGGATTAGACTCTAATATTATTCCTAATGAAAATCAAATGGACAGGTCATTGTTGTACAGATTTACTATTACTATCATAATGTATATCTCTTTACAGGGTTTTTATCATATCAGGAGGATTGTTTTCATTTTATTTGGCCAAGAAGAAAGTGGACAGTAACAGAGTGTTAATCATGAAAGCCAAGAAACGAATAGCAGATCAAGAAATGGCCGATGCCAGAGCCGCTTATGAAAAGAAGAAAGCATTGTCAGCAAGAAGACATGATAATTCATCCTCATAAAAAATTACTTGAACCACTTGTTACAAAGAAGTACATATTCCAAGAACACAGAATTTGTTAAGAAGAAAGTTAAAAACTTCAAAAGGAAATAGGTTTTCTTAATTGTGTATCATCCAAATGTAAGGATTGATGAATCACCAAGTTTTTACCTATCTACCAACAGCCATTAGTGTATTCAAGATTCCAAGGATGTCTGGCAATTCTTCTCATGGGTTGTTTGTGAACTGTATTATCTCTTCTGGAGTGTTCAGTTAATTTGTCCTTGAATGATCATGATTGGATACCTACATGACTTTCATGGAATAACATATGCAAGTTTAAGTTCACAAAATGTCATTACATTGGATCATCACTTAAAGCACTTTAATATAGCATCTGATATAAAGTACCTCAGTGTAATGTGGCATCTGGTATAATGCATATATGATCATGTATCCTGCGATAGAGCACCTCAGTATAACATTGTCCTTTGATATAACATGGGTCTGATCATGGATCCCATTATAAAGCACCTTAGTATAACATGGCCTCTGATATAACACAGATATGATCATGGATCCCATTATAAATCACTTTAGTGTAACATGGCCTCTGATATAACACTGGCATGATCATGGATCCCATTATGAATCACCTTAGTGTAACATGGCCTCTGATATGGATCCCATTATAAAGCAAGTTAGTATAATATTATCATGATATAACATAGGTATGAACATAGATCCCATTACACTGGTTTAATTCTATCACCTTTCCATTTAATTTACCTTAGTTTAAGGTGGCCTTACCTATAAGACAGTTCACTTTTGTGTCTCCTTGAACTGTGTTTTAGGTAGGCACCTCTGTATAAGGGTAAATATTTACCATGTGACTATTTTCGTCCAAATTCACGCAAATCGTTCACTGTAAATTTAAAATTACTATGTAATATATGATGGCATTTTTGAAAAATAAACTTGTTTTCCAGAATTTGTGTCAGTGCTAGTTAGCAAGCATGTTTGTATCCAATATGGTTACCGTAATGAAGGTATTAAAAGTCTTATAATCCATTCACCTGAATGGATGATGATAGTGACATTGGGTTTTCTCCCAGTCTGGTTTGACCTAATTGAAAATGGTGCCAAGCATGCATCCCATATGGCTCCAACAGCAGATAATTTGATAATCGTATCACTCAAAAATATCAGAGATGGTTTCAGTGCTTTGCAGTTAAAAAATAAAGGATCTTAAACTTTTTTTTAGAGCATAGAGCATGGGCTTCTTTAAGGGACTCTAGTTAAACGAGATAATTTGAGACCCCCGATTTTTAAAGTCCTCCTCCCAACTGATAACTAATTTATATTTTTTTTAAAATGTTACCTTTCTTAATTCAGATGTTTAATTTTTGTAGTAGAAGTTATTTTATGAAATTGAAATACTGCAAAGTTGCAATCTTTTTGTGATCTTTAGGAATTTAATGGTTTGTTAGAATCCAAGGATTTAAAGATACAACAAACAAGGAGCAGTCTGTATGACTGGTTCACAAATCTATAAATTTATGCATGGATGAAAATGTCATTTTTAATTTTTTATAAAACCATGAAAATTGTTGAATTCATTGGTTTTTTTTACCTTGGGTTAAACATACACAGTGGCTGTTGAGCCTTATCACAGTGTATTTACACTGGAACTGAGATACACAGTTATGGAAAACTCTGTGGTCTTATCACAGTGTATTTACACTGGAACTGAGATGCACAGGGATGGGAAACTGTGTGGTCTTATCACAGTGTATTTACACTGGAACTGAGATGCACAGGGATGGGAAACTGTGTGGTCTTATCACAGTGTATTTACACTGGAACTGAGATACACAGTTATGGAAAACTGTGTGGTCTTATCACAGTGTATTTACACTGGAACTGAGATGCACAGGGATGGAAAACTGTGTGGTCTTATCACAGTGTATTTACATTGGAACTGAGATACACAGTTATGGAAAACTGTTTGTCCAAATACAAAAATATGTTCTGATTACATTGAAAATATATTAGGGTAGGTAGGCTAGTACAAACTGGTTGATACAAACTTTTGTTTTAGTTTTTGGTTGGACAGATTTAAATGAAGCATAAACTAGAAAATAGGTGTCTTTTGCATCCTGAATTTAACTTTGGTCGCAGTTACAACCCTTTGTTGAATTTATTTTTCACTAAAATGTTTTCCTCTTTTTTCTGAAATTTTGTGTATTTTTTTCCCATAAAAATGTAAGGGCTGGCAGGAAACAGTACTGTCAGTCAGGAAACTGGAAGCACATAACATACCCAAGGACAGGAAACTGGCCTTATCACAGCATCTTTACACTGAGACTAACATAGACAGGGATAGGAAACCAGTCTGTTGGAGTATATTTACACTGGGACTGAAAAAACACAGAGAGGAAACTAGCTGTATCACTGTATGTTTTACACTGGAACTAACATGCACAGAGATAGGAAACTGGCCATATCACAGTACATGCTTAGACTGTTCCTAACACGAATAGGAACAGGAAGCTGTTTGATCTTATCAGATATCATCTTTTTCCTTTCATTCTGCAAAGAGAGTTTGTGTGTGTGTGTGTGTGTCCTAACAATAACCTCTTAATGCTGAGCACCAAGCAAGGCAGCTGTTAGTACCATTTTATAAGTCTTTAGTATGGCTTGGCAGGGGCTTGAACCTGTGACCTCTCTCATATGAGGCAGATGCTCTACCCACTTAGGTCATCTGAATGGTCTGAAAAGAGGGTGCTTAGCACCTGTGATACAAGGAACAACAAGGACTTCATGGCTTTCATGTGTTGATTATGGTACATTGTTTTCAAACCACACTGTTTCACCACTGGATCACTGTAAACGAAAACTAAAATTTGGCAAAGATGTTAAATTGCATTAGTATAATTTATAATTTATTTTAATACTTTGGGAAACATTTTTTGGAAGAAAAAGGGGTGGAAGTTGAATTTTTTAAAATTTACAAACATTGCTTTTGATTAGTACTTTAACTCGGGTGTGTGCAACTTCCTCCCGGTGTGGGCTGGATAGCAATTTTTAAATGTACCCATGATTTAAATGTAACAAGACAAAACCTGAACATCAGCCATAGATTATACATGGCTCCTTTAACTCCTTGTAAAGCACATTACTGCTTTTTTATATATGATAGAACAATAAAACTTATATTCATAGACTCCACACACACTGAAAATATACTGCTACTATTTTTTATTCAAAATAAAAATGTTCCTCTCCTAAATTTTTAACAATACTTTTGAATTTAAGATCATATTTTGCACATGGTTAGAAATTTGACATCTTTTCACTGAAAAGTTTTCAGTTTTTATCAGTTATGAATGAGAAAAATTATATCAAATGGAGGGGAGATATTGGCTTTTCCAATGATAAAAATTCAAGATTTTAATGTTGAATAGGAATTGTAGAAAGCATAAATCTCATTCTTTTGTTACAGCTGACTACAGTGTTAAACCTGACACTATTTGGATTCATATCGTGAGGGCATAGTTACTGCCAGTCTGTCCCAGACAAATGGGCAAACCCAGTATGTAAATATATGTAACTGTTGCTCTAATTGGATGCGTAAACAAGTTCTTATTTTGACATAGTAATGTTCACCCATAAGCGATACATGTACAGTGTGCTTTAAATAGGTAATGAAAAGCCTATCAATGGAAAAAACTTAACATCATTGGTTGAATTTAAATTTAATTTAAAAGGAAATAAATTGAATCACCATTTTCAAAGTTCAGTAAAATGAGGAAGAATCCTTTCACACCAATAAAATACAAATTTTGATAGGAATCTGTTTTTGAGTAAGAAAAGTTTTCAGTGTTTAGAAAGAAGAGCACTCCAGGGGAGTAAAGCTTGCTGGAATTAATTTATAAATACTAACATGGTTGAATGGCCATGATAATCTCATTCCATATGTGAGAATGAATTATAGATAGTCAAAGTTGCTGCTGCTATTCCTTGATGTCTGGAATGAAACAGGCCAACTGAAACCTCATTTGCGTATCTATAGGGAATGGATGATATCTGGGAACTTGGTAGGGTTTCAAATTCCTACAGAATGTTAGTTCCAAGTTTAATTGAATGTGATAATTTGTACTGACAAAGTCCTTTCATGTGATGCAGTGTTTTCCCCAGGACTTTTAGGCATATAGAGTCCATACTGACATACCTTAAATCGTAAGTTAATGACTTTCCTTCAATCACCTAACATTTCCTTGATTTGAAAAAAGATATTATTTATAACACTTTACACAAACTGCTGTATGCTACCTATTGGGCGTTTATGTATCTGGTTTTATATTATTCATCAAATTACTTTTGAAACTGCAATGTGCATCAATGCACTGGTGATAGATAAACAATCAAACAATAGCCTTTAATTAGTTTGTTGATTGCAAGTATGGTCACTTAGAAAGATTAAGCAGACTGTACCGTATCTGTACAGTCGAAGCTCAACATGCTTTAAAATAAAATAGGGATAACAGTGGGATGCAAATGTCAGCCTTTTTTGATTGTTAGCTTTTTTTATATTGATTTTATTTCATAATTTTTCATTTCTATTTGTTAGAAAAAATTCCTACTTGCCTTATCTAGATTAAAGTGTAACATTGCTACAAATTTCTCTTGTGCAATGCTCCTGATAGCTTGTACGCTATCACTGCAATAAGCTGGTTTTAACACCTGAGTCATCTGAACCCAAGTACATTGCCTTCGTGTATTTTAACCCCAGGGTTGTACATTGCTTTAATGTGTTTTGACCCATGGGTCATACATCACCACCATGTGCTTTTTTTACCAAACTTTCTTCATAACATTGCTCATGGCAGCCATTATTATAAGGAAGGCCACCTTGTTAAGTTGTATTTCCAACATGGCTATGTCACAGTAGGATATTTAATGATGTAAATACATTTTATAGCTGGTTAATAAAGACCTTGTATAGTATGAACATGTACATATGTGAACCCTCACATTAAGGACAAAAGTAGAATGAGAGACAGCATAACATTAACAAGATGAATAAAGGAGATGGAATAAACACAGATTTTACAATATAAATAAAACAAAAAAGGAGCATTTAATGTAATTGAAAATAGTTTATGTTGATGATGAATATTTTGCAAAAGGTACTTAAAACACTGCAGTGGATTAATCAATGTATATTTGATGCATTTTGTATCCAGTTGAAACTGTCAGAATGGAACACAAGATTATGGGTTAAAATGTACATAAGGTAGGATTAAATTGAGTAGCTCGTACACTATTATGACTCTTAACTAGTTTCGTGTCCATTGATACCATGAAGACTAGATTAAATTGATGCTTGCTTAATGTAGCCGAGAACAAGCATTATATAAAAGGTCAAGAAATTTGAAAGTGGGATATGTAACACCACTGTTAAACAATGTGAATGTGTTTTTGAACTGGTTATATGCTGGTGTGTGTGCGTGTATGTGTGTGTGTATATATAGACCATAAAGATGGTATCAGGTTATATACCTGTGTGTGTGTGTGTGTGTGTGTGTGTGTGTGTGTGTGTGTGTGTATATATTCTATCAGGTTGATAATGACTATATCAATAGATGGTTATATGAAGCATGACATCATGAATCATGATTATTTAACAAAAATTAATTCCAAAAAAAGATGTAGTCAGAGGTTGAAAGAGTGAAAATAACAGTTAAAGTCATAAAGTCACTAATTACTTAGTCTGATACAAAATTGTTTAATGAATATAAAACTGGAGCAAGAGAGGACAGATAGAGATGTATAGATACTGTAATATGACAAAATTTCTACATAAAATTTGTGGAAGCTGGGACTTGACATTTTTTTAATTATTTGTTATTTTTTGTAGTTTATCGGTTTTTGGGTGTGTCTTTTTCAAGTTATTTTTACTTATGTAGAGGATAAGTTTTTAAGATTTGGAAAAGATTGCAAAAATTGCAAAACGTAAAGTATGCATAATGTTTTGTATGTATTCACACAACCAGGAGAAATACAAAATTTAGGATACAAAATTCATCCCCGTTTGAGTGAGATTGGTACTGTATTTGCAGTAGCCAGAATAGTACTCTGTTTGCAGGAGTCAGAATAGTTCTATATTTTATAGTAGTAAAAATGGTTGTATATTTGTAGTAGGGGTTGTCCGTAAAGGACGTCTGCAGATAATACCTGTTTACCTACCCCACTCCCCTTGTCCGCTTTTGTCCGTATTGTTTACACCCTCACCCACCCCCGGGCTGCAGACATCCCCATCTAGCAGGGCAGATATGTAGGCCATGTAATCAACCTCAGGCACTGGGGCCAGACCTATGTATTATTGCCAACCCATTCATATATATTCTGTGGCACGAATCGTACATATTGAAGTTAACAAATAATTTATACTTAGGTATCACCCATAAAGGACGTCTGCAAAACATACTGGAATACACACAGTAGGCCTAAAACAGCTGTTCAACACAGAATATCATAACAAAACAATACTAGCTTGCAGACGTCCACAAGGTCCTTTACACCCCCTTCCCCCTTGTCCGCATTTGAACACCCCCCCCTCATCTTTGTGGATGTCATTTATGGATGATCCCTAGTCAGAATTGTACTCTGTAGTAGTCAGAATTGTATTCTATTTGTAATAGAGTAGTTTTATATTTGCAGTCATGAGAATGGTACTCTAGTAGTCAGAATGGTATTCTGTCATAGTCAGAATGGTATTCTGTTTGCAGTAGTGAGAATGGTACTCTATTTGCGGTACATGTTTTGTTAGCATACTGTCTTTTCTAGCTATCATCCATGTTTTAATCAATTGTCTGTAATATATTTTGAAATCTTGGTAATGAGAGTATATATCAGATTTTTAAACAAATTTGTATGTGTATTGTAATGTATTTTTACCATATTGTACTTGTATTGCACAATATTGTACCATATTGTACTGCCATTTACCATATTGTATTGTTTTGTACCATATTGTACTGTATTATACTGGACCTGTATTGCACTGTTCATAGTACACTGTCATAATGAGTTTATATGATCCGTGTTAATTTAATACATTTGCATGATGTTCCTCTTGTCCAGATTTGACTGAAATAAAATCTTGTGAGATAAGGTTGGATTTTACTTATATATTTCTTTGTTCTTTTTGCCAAACCAGTTGGTACACTCCTAACTATTGGTCAGAACCTCATCATTTAAATTTCCACTGCTTGGCAGTTAATTTTATCTGAGTTAATACTGCTTGGCAGTTAATTTTATCCGAGTTAATACTGCTTGGTAGTTAATTTTATCTGAGTTAATACTGCTTGGCAGTTAATTTTATCTGAGTTAATACTGCTTGGCAGTCAATTTAAGTTTTTGGTTAATGGGTTTTATATTGTAAACTGATTTCTTGCCTGGGAGACTGACCAGTTATATTGCACACTCTTCATGAGATAGGTGGGGATGAGTCATCTCATTCCTTTATCTCAAGGCTGAATATCTAGTACCATTCCGAAGCTATAAATATCACTAAAACCTTGGTATAGTTGGTTGACTGTGATTGTAATGGGTATCTATTGGTGGCAGAAAGAATCATCCCTGTGCATCTGTAGCTTGTTCTGTTTACTTTTATGACATGAATTTACTAGGCAAGACTTGTTTTGGTGACTTATATGACATGAATTTACTAGATAAGACTTGTTCTGGTGAGTTTTAGAACATGAATTTACGTTATAAGACTTGTTTTCAGAAGCTTCATTGTTTTGCAACCAGAATGGCTCCTTCTTCAAGATGTGGTAAATGTGAATGTATTTTAATTTCTTTAATCGGAACTATTGCTTTTGTGCAATCCTATTTCATTTGTGGGTTTTTTTTAACCACCATCTGCACATGCACTGTTAATCACCCTCATTTATCTTTTATTCTCTAATTGCCCTTTATACACACCATTTACATACCCCATTGATCGGGAACCTTCATATATTTCACCATAGCATCATTGTGTTATGCTTTTATCACTCATTGGTAATAAATCTGTTTGATATATATTTTTTTAACCACATAACCTTTTTTTGGTGCTATATAACCTTACAGTGCTAGTGCACTGTAAATTCCACAATCAACCAACCCACTCTACTGGTCATAAACCAGAAGAGCTTATGGAATGGGATGTTGTAAATCATTCATCCATTAACACAGATTTGTTAATACAGTACTATTCTATTTGGAAGATTGCTTCAACACATAAGCTTGCACATAATTCACTAATTGGTCTGGTTGGTTCCAAATGAAACTAGTTTGCTCAGACATCCAGTGTGGCCACCATAATGGTCATCTTGAAAATATTGTTATTGCTACTTCTCCTGAATGGATAATAATAATAATAATAATAATGAGGACTTTGTATAGCGCCTAATCTTTAGAAGCTTTAAGCGCTTTACAACATTTGACAACACTTAAAAGACATATATAATGATATGATTACAAAATTAAAAACAAACACCACGAAAGTAGAAACAGAAAATATGCTGCAAATATTTAAGGCAAGGATACATTATTAGATCTTTAAGTCTGTTCTTGCAGTTGCAATAGGTGAGTTTTAAGAGCGCTCTTGAATGAGATCACTGTGTCTTTGTGACTAAGTGCAGTGGGCAATTCGTTCCACGTTGCTGGGCTCTGGTATGCAAAAGAGCGTTGTCCATATGATTTCATCTTCATAGTGGGAATAATGAGAATATGAGTGTCAGAAGAGAAGCGTAAGCATCTTGCAGGTGTGTACACATGGGTGAGGTCAGATAGGTATGTTGGACTGGAGCCTGTCAGTGAAACGTAGTACAGAGAAAAAATTTTGTGTTTAATTCTGGATCGTATGGATAGCCAGTGTAAGGTACAGAGCAGGGGAGAGGCGTGCTCTGATCGTGGTACTCTAAGGATGATTCGAGCAGCTGTATTTTGAACTTTTTGAAGTAGATATTGAGACGAACCAGACAGAATTGAGTTACAGTAGTCCAGTCTTGAAAGTACTAAGGAACACACAAGTGTTTTAGTGGCATCAACTGAAAGATACTTGCGAATGGAGCTGATTCGTCTCAGCTCAAGATATGCAGCCTTGCATATATTCATGACATGCTGGTACAACAAGAGAGTACTGTCGAGAGTGACACCGAGGTTTCGTACTGACTGTGTGAATTTAATGTTGGCATTGCTGATATTTATTGTCTGAGGTAAAGGATGTGAATGAGAAAGCCTTTGTGGTCCTATTAACATGGAGTTTTCATTAAAAGACTTCTTATGATGTTGGACCTAAATGAAAATGGTGCAGATCTGATATTTCTGCAGATCTGAGATCTCCCATCATGAAAATCTTGTCATTGCTACTCCTCCAGAATAGATGGTCATATCAGCTAAGAGACTTCTTATGATAAACAGTGTCTAGTTGGTCCTTAATGAAGATGATGCCAGTGTAATGTCCATTATGGCTGCCATAGCAGCCATCTGAAAAATCTTGTTATCACTACTTCTGAATGGATGGTCATATCAACATGGGATTTTCTTTGCTGGGCCTAAATAAAAATGAAGCTTATCTGACATCCAATATGACCACCATGTTAGGCATCTTAATTTTATCATAACTCTATTTGAACAGAAGGTCATATTGATGAGTTTTCATAAGAAGATTTCTTATGATTTCCAGTTGGTCTTAAATGAAAATGCTGCCAATCTGATGTCCAATATGACTGATACAGAAGCGTTTTTGAAAATCTTGTACTGGCTGCTTATCCTGAATTTAAGCGAGATCTTGAAAATATTGTTATGTTACACCTTTACAAATGAATGGCTATATCAAGTTTTCACCAATAGACTTGTTACGATACCTAGTATGTCCGACCGCTCCGGTGGCCTAGTGGTTAGAGCGTCCGCCTTGGATGCGGGAGGTCGCGGGTTCCAACCCTGGCCGAGTCATACCAAAGACATAAAAGTGGTACTAACAGCTGGTTTGCTAGGCGCTAAGCACTAAGAGGTTAGTGTTAGGACTGGTCGGCCTGGTGTCAGGATAATGTGAGTGGGTGGGACATCGTGCTACATGTCTACGGCATGATGCCCCAATGGTTGATATCACTATAAATTGCCACACTGCAGCCATCGTAGCGATATGACTGAAAAATTGTTAAAGCTACGTTAAAAATCCAAAGCACACACATATGCCTAGTATGTTCAAAATAAATATGGCGCTAGTCCAACATCCAATATGGCTGCAACAACGACTGTCTTACAAATACTGTTGTTACTATATCCTCTGAAGCATTATGACATGAGGTTTCCACCAAAAGACTTCTAATGATGTATACTTTGTCTTGCATGAAAATGGTGCCAAGCTGACATCCAATATGTGTACCACAGTAGAAAATTTTTAAATCTTGTTTTCGCTGAAGAATATCATAGATGATTTCAACATCCGACAGCTAAAAGGAAGAAATGGTTTTTATTTTGAATGTTTGGGAAGTGTTTTCATTTATTAGAGCTCAGACCTTTCAAGAGACTCATGTTTTCGTTCCCAGTTGATCGCTTATTTTTAATTAGGATCATATATATATATATATATATATATATATATATATATATATATATATATATATATATATATATATATATATATATATAGTACCCTGAGATAATGTTTGTGAAAATAATAAAAGAACTTTAATGAACTCGTAACACGTACCTAGATCTCCAAAAGCTATGTACAACAAATTGATTTTTTTCAAATTCTTTGAACACTGAGAGTCATCCAAAACCTTAATTGTGACGACCTGTTAATATCTTTAAACGTGCAGAAACTTGATTTGCTTCTTCAATCTGAAACATTGTAATGTCTGCTGCTTAGTCGTATTAGTATTGAGGTAAGCCATTTCTGAATGGAAAATTCCATGCAATCTTCAGATCATCAACTATATCATTGGAGAATGCCATCCCTAATACAGAACAAATCACACAGACGTGTATTGTCTCAATCGTGTAATGGATATGCATACTTGACTCGTGCAAAGTTCCTGAGACGTGAACCTCGAATCAGTCTCTGCCCTGACAGTGTCCACGCCCAACTTCTGTTACGTGCACGTTTCATAATCAGCCTTAATGCTATTTACATTCTGAACCAACGAAACATGGATACATCTGAAATACGAACGGCTCAAATTAGAGAATATAGCATGCACATTCAATTTTTCACTCTTGTATTTATCGCTTACGTATGTACATTTAATTTCTTTATTCATTCTGTACATTTTCATTCCTTTATTCATTCTGTAATTCGCATATGATGCAGTGGTAAGGTCCAAACAATAAATCTGTTACGTTCAGAAACCAAACTTCATTAGACCTTTTGCCATATGAATTCTTACGTTTAGAAAGCACAAAATAATTGTTGGAAAAATTGCAAAATTCATTATTGCCAAATACCATTGTGGTTATCGAAACTTTCCACAATAATATTTGATTTTTGTTAATTAAAAAAATTCTCAACGAGTCCTCTCCTTTTTTAGAGCAAATTTAAGGTAATCAGAACCTCCTATCATAGCCATACGTTTCTGCCCACAGAATGTTGGAGCTGCCATTGCAACAGCCTCAAGTCACCATCTCAAGTCGGTTACCGGATAAAGCCTCACTTTTAATGCAGAAATTACAGCCATACTCAGGACTTTGAACTTCATTGAAACCTATTAAAAACATCTTTCGGAATCCCTTTCCACACTGAACGTCTTGAAGAATGTAATATATGAGAACCCGTTAATGTCCCATATATTATAGAGACACGATGTTCTCGTGAGATCTGGGAAGAGTATTATCTTTTATTGATCGCCGAGTCATGTTGGTATTGATTGTTATAAAAAGGGAAGATATATCTGCGAAAGCCACTTTGCAGTTGCCCCTTTTTGAATGGAATTTTCCATATACTAATCAGATATTTTATAAACCAGTATGTTTGTCATACATGGCAAACTATGTGGAACGAAAACACCACAAACACACACAAGAACATCATATCCACCATTGGGGAATGGCGCCTCTCATATAGAACAAAAAATCGGAGAGATGAGGTGACATTCTGCCGATCAAGTATCGGACAGATACCTGACTCACGCATGCGTCCTGGAAGGTGAACCTCGACCAAAGTGTATACTCTGCTTGTGTAGCACACTGTTGTCTAATGTGTTCACTTCCACCTTGCGAGGGAGAAGTATTCTGACACCAACTGCCTGCAGAAACTACATGAGAAAGTATCACACAAAATTCATGGACTTTTGGAGGGAATATGGTTTATAAGAGACATTTTAATAATGTTTTAAAGATTGTATATGTACTGACTTTGCTATTCATATACATTTACGGAATTTTAACATCTTCATGTTTTGTATTTTATCTTCTTCTACTGATTAATCTTCTTACATTTTCGTGCAATTCATTTTTTATTTTCTGGACTTGACCTTTTTGCACCACATATCCATAAGAGGCCACTACATACATCACTGTGTCACGGTTTCGTCACATTGCCCAACGACAAAACTTTGTAAATTGACTATTTTCCTTGGGTCATTGTAGAAGCCATGAATGAATGGAACCCCGCTACTAAATATTACTACTAATATCACCACCACTCATGCTATCATATTCGTACTACATGTCCCATCTGATAACTCTAAAATAAATCCACATTCATTTTTCTCATTTTCGTATATATCGCTTCTTCAAGTACAAAAGCCTGTCTGCCTGTCTGTATGTATTGTTATGTATAATTAATTTATATTGTGTACTTGACCGTTGTCCATTACTGAGGGCAGAGTTTTGTCCTACCTGACTATTGTCATGCGTTTTTAAGGTGTTTGCTTGAATTTGAGTTCAAGATCTAGCCTTGATTACGACTTTATAATGTTCTGGACATTATTATGGAAGTTTCCATTAGTTTTTCAGAAAATGATATCGCGACATAGGTCAAATGGGGATGTATATAAACGAGTTTTGTAAACAAAGTCTTAATTATTATCTTAAGATCAGTTTGTGGAATCATCTGTACTTGTGTTAAGATAGAATCTGAGAGGACTAATGCATTGAAATTATTCATTGTAATTACAAAATGTCATTAACTTTTCGACTAAAACACTACATTGGGATTATTGAGAACTGATTCAAAGACAATCTAGATTATATCATTGTGGTACATCAAGGCATCCAAGACTAAATGCACATCAACACATTCAAGATAAGTGGAATTCATTCAGAACATTCTATACTTTTGTACTTTTGATAGAACATACTTGTTGATTTCGCTTCTTTCTATTACACAGTTTAAGACCACAGAGTCGTAGCAGTATGTATGTATGTATGTATGTATGTATATATGTAAACTTATGGCGAATAATGTGCAGTTTAGTCCTATGATGAGAAAAATTATTTTGCTATTCCTGAGATTATGTGATCTATCGGGGCACTAAAATAGTTGTATTCTTCATTTGAATGCTGCCACTAGGTTGGCTATTGATATAGAATACTTAGAGTTTGCAGTGATGTTAGCAGAGGATACTTACCTATCATTCCACTGTAACATACTCATACATATTTACATTAGATTCAACAAGACTAGATGTCTGTACCATCCTGATTCCATTGGACCAAACCCACGATCTGCGTCAAAAAGCGGTGGAGGCAACTCCAGATCAGAAACGTGTATCATGTTCACCTGTAAGCAACACACGTCCTGAAATATAAGGGTGCACGTGTATTGATACACATGTATTTGCAGAAACTTTTAAACAATAACTGAAACACCTGGTATATAAGATTTACATTACGGTTTGCTTAATGACAACACGACAAGTACAAAATCATATCGTGATACATTTGATTAAATATTTGGCCGTGATACTTCCAGGGGTAATAACAAGTACTGCGCCAAATCCAGGTGTAGGACAAGTATTATATCCGTTTGATCAGAAACGTTACGACTGTACCATTGCCTATGTACTGAATTCTCGCAACAACTCATTTCATCAAGCATGCGTTGATTTGACTTCACGAATTCAGGAAACTGTTGTACATCTGACAGCCAATAATGTTGAAGCTATTAGACGTTGGCTTGAAAGTGCACCAAAACTTGATGTAGAGTCATTAAATGACCAACCCAATCAAATTTCTTGATAAATCCATTACTTATACTAACTGAAATCGTTTGCAACTTATGTCATGCCGCCAGAGAATCACATCACATTGGACTAGATTTATTATAAGCCAAATGAATACAAGACGTATTATTAGAATAGTCAAACCACGTGATCCGCAAAGTGTTCTATGTTGGGTCATTATTGAATACATTATTTGGAACATAAGTGATAGGAATGACACGTCAACTCAATCAAGCAGAGACAACATATGTAAACAAAGTCACCGATGAATCATCTTGGCTGTCACTGGCAGCTCAGTCTCGGGAGACCATGTGAGTAGCGCCCTTGGAGGGCTGTCTGTCTCTGGGGTTTTGGCATCGTCTGTTGTGGCTGTGCAGGCCGATGCGCGAGTGACAGTCCCTATTGCAGTTGGTGCAGACATACTGGGAAGTCTGAGATGCTTGGGTTGCTGCTGCACTCTTCTTTCTCTCACGTTTCTCTGCGGCCTGCTGGACTCTCCTCCCATCAGCGACTGATATGCCCTTGCTGACCGTCAGTCTCCAGGTGCCTCGGTCCTCGGCCTGCACTTCCCAGCTGTCTGGTGAAATGCCGCATGCCGTCATGTCCCTCTTGCACACATCCTTGAAGCGGAGTGAGGGGCGGCCGACTCTTCTGGTGCCAGTGGCCAGCTGACCATATACGATGTCCTTTGGCAGCCTCCCATCCTCCATGCGTCGGACGTGTCCCAGCCATCGAAGGCGGCGTTTGCTTAGCAGGGAGTACATGCTTGGGATACTTGCACGCTGAAGGATCTCGCTGTGTGGGACGTGGTCTTGCCAGCTGATTTTCAGGATGCGTTGTAGGCACCGTATATGGAAGGAGTTGAGTCGACGCTCTTGCCTCATGTAGGTGCTCCAGGTCTCACTTCCATATAGGAGGGTGTTCAGAACGCAGGCTTGGTAGACTTGAGTCTTGGTGTGCACTGTCAGCGCGCTGTTTTCCCACACCTTCTTTGTTAGTCGGGCCATGATGGTGTTTGCCTTTCCAAGCCTTCTCTCCAGCTCCACATCAAGCGAAAGAGTGTTGCTGATGGTTGACCCCAGGTAAATAAAGTTGTTGACTACTTCCAGGGTGGCGCCGTCGATTCTGATGGAGGGGACAGTGGTGACATCTTGAGCACTGAAGTTTGTCTTTTTTAGGCTGATGGTGAGCCCGAACTGCTTGCAGGCATCAGCGAAACGGTCTCCCAGTCTCTGGAGGGTATCCTCGGTGTGGGTCACAAGAGCCGCGTCGTCAGCAAAGAACATCTCCCTGATGAGTACTGACCTCACTTTGGTCTTTGAGCGCAGTCGTGACAGGTTGAACAGCCTCCCATCGGACCTGGTGTGCAGATATACGCCATCAGTGGACGTGCTGAAGGCGTAGGACAGGAGCAGCGAGAAGAAGATCCCGAAAAGGGTTGGTGCCAACACGCAGCCCTGCTTCACGCCGCTGTTAATGGGGAAGAAGTCTGAAGAGGATCCATCATACAGGACTGTACCCTTCATATCGGTATGGAAGGAGATTATCATGCTGCGGAGTTTTGGGGGGAAGCCGATCTTCCCAAGAAGTTCAAATAGGCCCTTCCTGCTGACCAGGTCGAAGGCCTTGGTGAGGTCGATGAACATCATGTAGAGTGGCTGACCTTGCTCTCTGCTCTTCTCTTGGAGTTGTCGGAGGGAGAAGATCATGTCTGTTGTCGACCTTCCTGCTCTGAAGCCGCACTGACATTCCGGAAACACGCGGTCCGCCAGCAGCTGCAGCCTGTTTAGGAGGATGAGGGCAAACACTTTGCCAACGATGCTGAGAAGCGAGATTCCTCTGTAATTGTTACAGTCACTGCGGTCTCCCTTGTTTTTGTAGAGGGTTACAATGGTGGCGTCGCGCATGTCTTGGGGGACTGCTCCTTCCTCCCAGCAGAGGCAGAGTAGCTCATGCAGCGGCTGTAGCAATTTCGAGACAACATATGTAAACAAAGTCACCGATGAATCATCTTGGCTGTAAACTCAATTGATTACTATCAATAATGTTAGGAACAAATAAACAGCTTTAACAAAAACAGTTACTAGCGCTACAAAAGGGCTGAGAGTTGTGAGTGATAGCTTGCAATCAGTAATCAAACATGTAGGATTGGCATGTCAAGAGAGAACACTATTCTCTGGCTGTGACGTCATAGTACATATTGTCAAAACAAACCCTCACGTATTAAATGTTGTTATTAGAGCACGGAAATTATTCATATGCTCTTGATCAAAGCATTGAAAGATCTTATGGTGAAATATGAAGTGAAGAAAAAATAGCATTGATGAATTAAACAAACAACAAGAACGAAATACAACCTGGTGTACATTTTATATGGGATCAAGAAAAACAACACGCACGCCAAACGTTTAAGTGTTGAAAGCGCAAGAATTCTTTCATACGATTGGTACAAGAACAATAGATTAAGGCAGTCAAAATGTTGGAAATGTTTCACTTTAATTATAAGGAACAAGTGACGCAGGGAAAACCTTCTGGTAAGAAGCTCTGACTCAAATAAAGTAACTGTGTGGATATATCACTAGTGAATCACAGGATGCAGTGAATGTCCATTGTGATCTAAAAAGAGAAAAGGCTGTTGGGCCTGCCATCCCAGAGTCTTTTCAGTGATGCTTGACAGTTTTGGTGAAGTTCGATATTGTGAAGAAATAGATACAGGACGATACTTTGTTATAAAACATGGCGTGATGTTTGATACGTTGGACAAAACGAAAGTTGTGGATGCGGAGGCAAGATGAGCTGAAGTATATCTACGCCCATTTTATAGCGTGCAAATGATACTACAGAAAGCTCATCGACCGTCCGTTTTTGCCAATATGTCTTGAACGAATTTTCAGACGCTAGTGAGGATCTAGATGTCCAAAGGTCTCGTCTGAGTTAGCATTTACTTGGTTGACCACAACTTAAACAGCCTCTGCATCTTTATTAGAAACACACATCTGATTCAGAAGGATATTAATAATATAAGTTCTGAAACAGCCAAGGAGTCCAGTCTGGATAACATATTCTTAAATCGGGGCGAAAGAAACATTTATAATCCAACTTACAAGATAAACAGAGGGTTCTGGACCTAGCGAAAATAACCTCGACGCACTCTGTCTCCACTTGTTCGAAGTCGTGTCTTCAAACGTATCATCTGCCGGCCACTAGGAAAGCGTGGTAAATATCTGGCGCATACTCGCACAACCGCTGAGAACCATTACTTGGACGTTACCACAGCCGACAAAATCTATGAGGCCCTTGCGAGCATCAAAGGTCCATCACAATCGGTGCACGGAGATCCAGCAACATCGACGAGGGTTGAAAGGAAAAGAAAAATAGAGCATGAACATCACTGAAGGGAAAAGTCCGAATCCGTCGAAACCGATCTTTGAAAATATTTTTATGTGACGTGTTGCAAGGCACCTTTACAGGTTAATTAAGAAGTGCGCGTTACGTACGTACACTAACCAGTCACAAATTATTCGACTATAAGCCAAGATCAGTCAGCACCTTTACAATGATGATACACTCGCCGATGCCGTCAGTAATGGACACCCAGTAACAGTGACTCATCCCGGTTGTACACAGATTAATGAAGCTGTGTTGAAGCGAATTCACAATAATCGCGAATTCGAGCGTCTCTCTGTAAGAGCAACTGATGACATTGTCCCATTTTCTCATGGGACATCGTCATTCTGCAATAGTCGAGCATGTCCATAAGTTAAAATGGTATACTCTGCTTCTTAACAATATGATTAATAAAAGCTGGAGTCCAGTCGAGAACGTGAGCCACTAATGAAATTTTACAAAATCAATATTCAGCAATGACATTTGTATAGAGTTTTTAGCAATAGTGATCCAGCCACTAGAAATGGAGTCTTTTCAAAACAGTTTATCGCAGGTGGCGAGGTAGTGCGCGACTACCTTGCTGATATTTCGTCTCACCAAAAAGGAATTGCGAAGCACAATATTTACTCTAGCGAACTAAATAAGTACATGTTTTTTTCAGATCTGCGACGTTTAGCACCGTCCTGACGAGAATATTCCGTGCAGGTGGCATAACATTTTTTTATCCGAAGAATTGAAAGGCAGAAGAATTAATCATTCAGTGACCAATGCGAATATTTAGCCTATACTATATACAATTGGCGACCCCCAGTAGTTTTGTTCCATGTAAAGTATTACATCTTGTATCACGTTAATTAACAACAAGCTCTAGCATAAACTGGAGTTATTAATCAAAATTTACTCAGAATTATATCAAGTAGGGTGCCGCCCGCTTCAGCTACAAGAGTGAATGTTAAGACGATTCTAAACGTCTGTTTATATCGTATTAAGTAGAAAAGTCTTAGAGGTATTGTTTTCGTACCCGGTTTTTAGAAATAGTCACCATCTTTTCAACACAGCCCTCAAACCTGTCCTGCTCCAAAGACAAATTCAAGGTCATTGAAACATCTGGTAAGAATTTCAATTACAAGTTTTCTTGATGGCCATATATCTCATCGGTATCGTGCAAGAGAGCAGAGAAGACCGAAAACCACGGAATTCTTGTACTAGTTCTACTTTTGCAGAATTAAAAGTCAGTTCATTTTCAGTCACTGCTGAGGATATTAAAATTACCGTCTCATGAATGTATATATGTGCCAGATGGTGTCCTTGCAATTTTTGGCAGATCATTACATCACGATGTATGATACTCCATTGTTTCATCTTCGAGGCTGGAAGTTAAATGGGTTGTGGGGAGAATAGGCTCTAAGTTCCATGGAGGTTATGAAGATCAGGAACAAACGTATACAGATAAGATTTTATGTCATTCACTCAGGTGATGTAATGTGTTGACCCGTGTCTGCCAGGCAAATATTAGACTTGGAAGGCATTTGAATTTGCTGTTATCTATAGCCAGATATCAGGAAGCTGGACAATTCTTAGAATAAGTCTGCTGAGAGGTTAAAGGAAGCCTGGCACATCTTCACTAAAATGTCCTACAGATTAATAATTCATAGTGTCGTTTGTGGTAAGGATAAACTCAAAGCATAAGAAAGAAGATCCCGAAGCTAACATTAAAGCATAGTGTTGGACAACTGCCTTAACAAAGTAAATTCCACAGAAGTGTTTGTAAATGATGAAATAAATAAATAAGTAAATAATAAATAATAATGATAATAAGAACAACAAGAAGAACAATTATAATAATAATGCTCTATTACAGCTGGGAAGCAAAGCGGCACAAATAATAATATCCCCTTTTGACCTCAAAAATCCCCCAAAACCCCCCAAAACAATGAAATGAAATAAAAATAAATCCTACTATATAATGGAAAAGATACTTGTACAATAAAAAGGAAACCACACATAATCTAGTTTTTGAAACTCATCCATAATTCACCATTCTCCCAATTCGAGTGACTCTGTACTCTAACACACACACACACACTACTTAAAACACATGAAAGAAAATTAATAGACAGGCACATTTCTGTTACGTATTACTATGAAACATTTCTTATGTTATAGAGTTTTAAAAACAGAGTATGATCATGTTCCACAATGAAGTTGAGCTAAAGGTACTCAGTAAAAACTTACATTGAAAAAGATAAAATAACTTGTATGTCACTATACTGTACATTGTGGGTCTAGCTCTTTTCGGAGCTGAATATGATCTTTACTTTAATATTTATTGACTTAAATCGATAATGCATGAACACTTTTGTTTAACTGAATGAAAGTCTCTCTCTCTCTCTCTCTCTCTCTCACACACACACACACACACACACACACACACACACAAACTTCAGGGAACCTATTTTACTCAATCATGTTTCACGCAATAATGTCTGTGATCGACAAAGTACTAAATATTTGAGGGACAGCATGGCCATTGTGAAAACGTACATTCCGGTCGAGGTTCACCCACCTTCAGGGGATACACTTGAGTAGAGTACGTGTGTCCGATATGTATTGGCACGATACCACGCCATCTCATCGATTTGTTCTATACGAGGGTGTTACGTATATGTACTTAAAATGTTTGTTTGTTAGTTTTAAATTTTTTAAAATTTATTTTTGTTTCATTACATTTTATTGTAAGGATAATATTTTTACTGGATTTGGGTTTTTCCCGGTAAATTTAGTCTTTTGTTTTGACCTGAGTAGGACGCAAATGTTTGCTTCATTTTTATTTTTAGCTAACCTAGTTTTTGACCTTGGTTCCGATTTTGTAAACATTGAATGAAAATGATTGGTCATTACCAAGGTCATGTTCGGCCCACGTTTTAGCTAAGCTGTAAACAGCCTTTCTTTTTTATTTATTTCCAGTGTGAGAATCTGATTCTTAGATAGGGCTATTCTAAGCTACGTGCTAAATGGCATTTTTTTTTTGTTGTTGTTACTGCGCTGTTCAAATTAGTGATCACGTAGCTCCGTCACGTGAGCCACAATGTGATCTAAAATCGTGGGTTAAGACAGATGTTTTCTAGTAGATTTTATCAGTCGTATCTTACACCTTTAGAGCTCAAGGTGTTTTTTTTATGATCTTGATGCAAGTTGATTTAGACTTCTTCAATTTTGTGGATTTAATAATTTATATTCTCTAGAAAAAACACACAAGTGCTCTTCTTTATAAAAATTCTGAGACAAAGACATTTGGTGGAAATTTATTCTGGAATTCTAAACAGAACATTATAAACTGTGATTCAGCGAGGAACTGTTACCATCAGTACAACGACCTCATCTGACGTCATCGCCTCCATATTGGAACTTCGTCGAGATTCGAACCTAGATTCAATTAGAACTGTTTAGTGATAGGACTTATATTTTTGAATTCTTGGATTAATTTTTTGGATTATATTCACAAACCGTAAGTCCTATTTCATATTTTTACCTTGTTTTCTAGGGAAATAAATTATTTTGTTAAAACTTACAAAGCTTGTTGGCTTCACCCTTTTCTTTTGTTACCTTTGTACGAGCCTACACGTAACAGAGGGATACATTCTAAGAAAGATATAAACAGAGGCGTAAAACACAATAGCACATAATATTCTAGGTTTGTTACAGTACATTCACGGCCTACCATTTGGAGGTGAAAGCAATTTACAACAATTGTCCCTGGAATCAGGTTATCAAGATGTGCATTCAATAACCTTGTACTCTAATTAATGAAGAAACAAAGGCGATGATGCTTGGATAGGTGCTCATATGACTAGCAAAACTGGTTCATGAATGAGAGGCCGTTACGTGACCCGTTCGGTATTCAATAAAGCGATTCCCACAATGCCCACGGTCATAGACTCTTAATTAAAAGTTGCTTAAAACGTTTCAACTGGAGAGACTTGCGTTTGACATGTGTCGCTATGTATGGAGATCACAATCATTATTCATAATCTCCTTGTTGAAATGTAAGAAGAGATCTGATTGGATCATTTTATTTCAGCTGTATCCAATGAGACAGCGATGCATTAAATAACTGTTTGAACTAGATAAATATACAAACGGTTGATGTGCTAGACAGCGGATCGACGATCCTTGGTTAGCTGAAATGGTCACAACCACGACTTGGAGAATTTTATTGCCGTTTCCTTACTGCAGTGCTTTTTGACCTCTTCTTAATCTTGCACTTGAAAGAAAATTTATTTGATCGCCATTTCTTTCCCTCGTATGTATGCACCTTCTTCGGTTCATGTTTTTACTAATTCAGACAATACAGCATTCGAGTAGATGTTATTTCTGGCTTAATCTGTCGCAAAGGAATATTTATAACATAATAGTTTTTGTCTCCATTTGATCTATCCATCGATCTACCTCTTTAAATACATATGAATAAAACATTAGCTCACAAAACAAGAACAACTTGTTTTTGTTCTTCTAGTTTTGCATAATTTATTTGCTCCTGAAACATTGCATCATTTTCAATATGATATACAATGTATTTTCCAATAAAATCTTCATTGATTAGTGTTGCTGTTTTCTTTTTATATATTATTTTTACCCAAGATATGTACAGAAAAATTCACTAGTGGGACATATAATGGAAGAATGTATGTAATAAATGCTTTCCCTCTTGCCCACGCAACGTAAAATGTACAGATACTAGAATTGTCTCAGATAGCACCATTAAACGGAATTTTTTTTTGACGTTATGTAAGTTGAGCTGCGGGACGTTACGTAAAGTGCATCCGTTTTATTTTTTCAATTATAGCAATGCATTTAAACTGGCAAGTGTTCAACAATTAGTTGTTTAATTAGTTTTCATTGGCGGTAATGTAATACGTGAAATAGTTACAGTTGCACGGTTAATGACCGAAGCGAACGTTTATCCGGGATGTAATCTGATACAGGATATTTAAGTCTGCAATATAGATGGCGATTACGACCGTAAAGGACGAAGACATAAAGACTCGTTGATCCATGTATTGTATGCCTAATCAACAGTAAAGGCATAAATCATGTAGATGCTGTCGAATACTCGAATATTGCAATAAATCACAGATTCGGAGTAAGCGAAAACCATGGTCCAGGCCCAATGCCAGTACAGGCATAGGGAAGAAAGTACATTTCTGACTAAGGCAAATGGGATAAAGGAACCACAATACTCGATGAGCACTAAAAAGCAACCTTGCAAAATTCTAAATATGAAAATCAAAAACAAAAACACAAGCCACATCTTAGGGGCGGTCAGGGAAACACACACAAAAAAGAAAACACATTTTAGGAAAACAGGGTGTCACTTCTAAGCATTAACCAGCTAGATGTGCTGCGATTAGACTAGAAGGCGTTAACAAAAGCATTTCTTATGGCCTATGGTTCCACAAATACCACATGGTTTAGTCAAGTGGCACTTATAGAACCACGTCTGCACGGGGGTCCCAAATACTTTGAAGTATTCGGGTATTTTGTGTCTTTTATGTCTACTTTGACTATTTTGCTGTTGCACAGTCCGGGCATTGC
The DNA here is from genome assembly GCA_016617855.1 of Megalonaias nervosa. NCBI lineage: Eukaryota > Metazoa > Mollusca > Bivalvia > Unionida > Unionidae > Megalonaias > Megalonaias nervosa. The sequence continues at coordinate 23,909 of JAECUM010002323.1, forward strand.
TTTGTAAGTGTCTCTTTTAGTTGAGATGGCTTTTACTGTCGTTCTGTTAAAATTTCTCTTGAAAAACATCAAGAGGGATTTCACTAGGGAAGTGTGAGACGTAAACGTAGGAATATAGGAGGGAAAAAGAGAAGAAGTACCTTTTTTCCAAAAGTTCTGTTTGTAAATAGAATGGTGAGAAAGTGCCAGTTCTTGGTCCCCTTGTTACCGGCTGCTGGCTTAACAAGAAACTTGGCTTAGCTAAATGGGGCAGAGATGTTTTACATCATATAGAAGGACTACTTCGCAATAATTTCATAGACACTTTTAAATATTTACACCCCCAACAAAAGGGAGTACACCTATACAAAGGAAAATAGGACATCAAGAATTGATCATGGATATATTAATACCAGTTATAAAAACAATATAATAGGCAGGAACATACTAAAAAAGAAAATAGCCGACCACAATGCAATAGACTTGGAACTAAAAATTGATCACACAAATGGGGAGAAAGTCACTGGAAATTAAATAAAACAATCTTAAACCTGCCGAGCTATCATGGGAAAATTATAGAATTACTCTAACCTATGCAATATTATAACATGTATTTCATATGGGATCAAGTAAAGGAAAAAATTGCAAAAGTCAAAAATATTCTAGGTTACAAGCAGAGAATTACAAATTAGTAGAAAAAGAATGTCTAAGCTTGTTAAATAACCCCAACACGAGTACAGAAGAAATAAACAGCTCAAAAAATACTTGAGATAAACGAAATTAAATAGAGAGCAATTAACATCAAGACCCTTTCAAGATGTATACAGAATAGGTAAAAACATACAGTAGAGAGGAGGTACGAGAGGGCATGGAATTTTATAATAACACATATTTTATAAATACTTAATTGATCAGTATAATCTATTCGGATTAGCTTCCGGATCACAACTTAATAATAGCAAGACTGAAATGCTCCTGATTGGAAACTGGAAGGGGAACCACCCGGGACTCCCTCCAGAAATGTTCAAAAAACAAGTTCAAGTCCTAAGGGTAAACCTGGGAGAAAACAGTAAAAATCTCAACTTCCAGCAAATTACCAATAAGCTAGAAAAACATGTAAATATTTGGAACAACAGACAATTAAATTTACTGGAAAAAGTCTATATAGCTAAAACCTTTCTATTCAACTCAATTTGGCATGAATTTTTGATGTAACAGATTTCGAATTTTACTACATAAACAAAATAGAAGCTTTGATAATAAATTACATATGGAATGAGAAAATGTGCAATCTACCCAAATATACCTTACAAAAAGAGAAAAATCAAGGTGTGGCAGGCCTCCTCAAAGTACTAAACAAATAGTAAATTATATGGATAGAATTAAATATCTCACTCAGAACCCAGAATATTACTGGCAAGGAATTTATATTGGTTTGGTTTCTTACTTTCGAACCAACCAGAGATATACAGAAATAATAAAGTAACTAAAACAATTTCACCACCTAAAGAAGTATATAGAATAACACGTACAATTAAAAGTATAGACACAACAAAGAAATTTGGGAGACGAAAAATAAAAAAGAACTATATAAAGTGTATAGAAAAAAAATAACCAAAATAACCAAACACAAAATAGAAACCAGTATACATATATTAAATTGGATAAAATATGGACAATTGGTCAAATTTAGAATGTATACAAGCCAAATAAATAGCTCATGTTTTCAATCACGTCTGTCAGATGAACTTCATCATCACATAGGTAGATGCTACGGAATCCTCGGATGTTACAGAAAATCACATACTCAGAAAATTAAAAACTCTGGCCAGCTCGTGATTTATGTGACGAGCCATACAAGCATATTGACACCGGCTTAGTCCTCTTAGACGAAATCGTGGCAACATATAACCCGATTCACACATGAAACTCCTGCATGAACTAAGGTGTCACAACTGTATAAGCTGATTGGGAATTTGGTATGGTGTTAAAATCCCAATGTCATTTTCACCTAAAATCAGAAAAAGAACATCTGACATAGGATCCAAATTTGGTAGTCTTCCCAGTAAATGGCACACTTTGGCTCCGGAACGCCCGTCAAAACTCGGATGTCATGTCCATGGGCTGATGGCAAAGAAATGGTAAATCAGCACGTCGCTAGAGACGTGCTAAGATACTATGACCGCACACAAGCAAATGCATCCTCACTCGAGCCAAGTTAACCAACGAATGAAAACCTTGTAAGAAAACACTACATATCTTTGGCATGTTTTCCATTACGTCCGCGTGATGCAAATTTTCAATCTTGCATAAAGTGCTAAGGTACTGGGACGGAATCGAGGCAGCATCAACCCAATGCAGACACACAACTCCCGAGTGAACCAAAGCATCACATAGCTGTATCAGCTGATTTACGATTTGATGTGGAGTCAAAAGCCCAATGTCATTCTCGCCCAAAATAAGAAAAAACCACATCCGACATGGGGTCCAGATTTGGCAATCTATCCAGAAAATGACTTATTCTGGCTCCGGGACGCCCCTCAAACCTCAAGGTCATGTCCCTAGGCTGATGGCTGTGCCCGAGTAAATAAAAGAGAAAGTGAAGCTCTTGATATAGGGCTAGGCCTAGTGCCCCTTTTCAAGTGAGCGGAAGCAATGGTTACGAAAGAAGCAAAATCACGCCATGCAAATACACAATGACACAAAAAGATGGGCTTTCTTTTCAGTGTAGTTTGATTTCTGAGAGTTTACACCAATTTCTTGTAACCAAAAAGAAAAAAAAAAAAAGCTAAAAATAGAAGGAAAATAACGAAAACAAGCAGTAAAAAAGTTAAGGAAAGAAAAGATTTAAATTCTTTTTTAAAATAAGTTCGCCAGTGGATAACTTACAAAGTTGTCATAAATGCTGTCCTTATAGGAAAATAGAAGCAAATTCACAGTATAGCCCCCACCCCTGCAGGAGATCGCTAGCAAAGATCACAAAAGGGAACAGGGGAAAGGAAACCGACCCAGACATGTGTCTCTGGCAGGAAGTACAGCCCCCACAAATCTTAATATAAATGGGAACATCGAGGAACCAGACCGGGTACCTTGACAAGTACCTGTAGGAAAGATCAACCCCAAATTCAAAAACAAAACGAAATAAAGTTTTGTTTTAAATTTTACTGAAATAAAACCCCACAGAACTTTGGAGGCTCACACGTAAAACCCCACAGAACTTTGGGGGCCCACACGTACACATAAAATCCTTTAAACTTTCGGCAACATGGGGGACACCTCAATCGTTACCTGGCTGGGGGCTAGCGAGGTGCCCACAAATAAAGCTTTTGTTAAGTTTTTATATTTCTCATTCTATTCATTATGAAAAATTGCAGGTAGAAGCAAAAATGTTATTGGGTCATTTGACGAGCAGATTTAATACACTTAATGAAACTTAAATCGTTCGCATCGAATCAAATCCATTTATGTAGTCTTGATCGATATGCACAGTAATATTTGTGAGCAAACTCGGGGAAAATGACGTAGAAAAATGTAACATCTCGTTAAAAGAAAACACCTTTTCTATTAAAAACTATACTCGTGGAGATTACAGTCATAAAATATATCATTTGGGGTTGTTTGCAAGTGGAGTACAGTGATGGTGACGGGTCTTTACGTTCTTCGGCATTTGTCACGAAATCCGTAACAATGTCCACGATTTGGGAAAAGATGAAGTGCCAGGTGCTGAATAAAAATCATGAATGATCGTAAGCCAATATTTTCCTTTTAGAGTCAATAAAGTTTTCTGATTGCCCGTGATTTCTTTCCTGGTTCGGAGAAATGGAATCATATCTCAGGCTTTTGAGGATTATAAGTACCAAACTGTTGCTTGGCAGATTCAGCTGGAGTCGGTTCATTTAACGAGCTTGTTTTATTAAACATCGAATAAAATCTGCATCATCTTGGAGTGTAAAATGTTCACCATTTTCATTGATGTTGCTAAGCATGGATGTGGCAATAAGATCTCTTATTTCGTGTAAGTATTCACGCATTTCTTTTACTTTTCTACTGAAGAAAAGATCATTATTAACTTTTACAAATGTCAGATGATCCAACAGTTCTATACACAGGTTTATCTGGCACTGAACCAGTTTTGATGGGCGCTGCCATTTTGTCACGTGGTACATCAGCCGTTACACCTGCGAATCCCTCTGTCGCAGTATCGGCTGCTTTGTGTTTACATTTAGTGTTTCTCGATTGTACATGTATGCTGCTTTTATGACTGATATAAAAGCAAAGTATAAACAGGCACTGGAACTTAAGGTGCAGTCAGTGGATGTACAAACAAGTCGAGAAAAATAAATGGAAATAATCCTTATGTGAGAAACGCAAATCCACAGGAATGCGCGTTTAGTTCCTTAAAAAGCTCACATGCCGTCAGATGGCCTTTGAAACTTGAGTGGACAAAAGCTTTAAACAGAAAACTACTACCGAAAAAGGTTTTTGTTAGGAACATTTTTGAATGAAAGGCCGACCGAAAGAATTACATTTCCAAAACATAAATTGGTATATGAAAATATGTGCAACTCCCGGTAGACGCAATATTTTTGTCCTTTACCCGGCATACATGTACATCACCCATTCTCAACAACCCCATCCATTGTACAAATAACGTAAGTCTCGTTTACTTTACTGATTGTAATGAGCGTATTTCTCCTTTCATGATAATTTTATTACTGAAAGTGCTGTAGAGTTACTTGATTTCAAGACACCCACCACAACAACATTCGCAATCGATGAAGCCACCCGGGCTAGCCCTAGACTGAGATTAACATTCATTTAAAATCGAACCACATTGCGTTAGTTTGTAGTTTGTGTGTATTCTTCTCATATGTATTATATATTCATTCTTGGCCGTCTTCTTTTTCTAACCCAGCCTGTAACTACGCAGCTGGAAGCTTTTTGTTCCTTCACCATAACAAATTATTTTTAGCAAGGACACTGAAGACTGAGACACATTGGAGTGACTTGCAGAGTGAAAATGTGATGCGATTATCCTAACCGATCTAATCTTGTGCCAAAACACTATTAGCTTGATTCCTAGTTTCTTGCCCAAGAAATATAGCCTGTTCTTTTGTGAAAGAAATGTAAACAGCTTTACATTTGTCCAGTATTTGTTCATGTTTTAATTCTGTCACTAATGTGACTATCAGATCCACCGGCCATAGAACTGATAAAGATTTAGCTGTGAAGTTGTCTGAAAATCTCCGTCAACGATAATGCGACAGTACTTGGCATCATTCTGTTTAGTTAAAGAACAACGTTTCGTCATGTTTGGTGGGCGAAGAAATGTTATTTTCTTTCTTGTCTTAACAAGCCAAAACTACACAATGTTTCACTCTGGGACAGCTTTCGTTTCTTCACCACTGAATCGAGATTCATCTCTCAAAGTGTTCTCAATGGTGTATGGTATATTAAAATTTACAGTGATGGAAGCATCCAGTATGCTGGAGCATCAGTCACTGTTGCATCTTTCCTTATTCGTGTGGATGTTTCCAAGGCGGACAGTAAAGCGGCAACATGACTGCAGCATTCTCCGAGTTCTGCCATACATGTGCAATGTGCCGAGTCGATACTACCGTCTCCATTGACAATTATCTATGGTTCAAGAGACATTTCTCTTATACGTATTGACTGTGCCACCTGAAAATATAACAGTATAGACGTGTGAATCGCTAGAGGATAGTTACAGTATGCATTCAGTGTTCATTATTATATAGTGCAGCTTTGCGGAGTAAACTAGCAATCCATGTGTTGTTGATTAGATGCCCTGTATACAGCATATATAAAACATGTTATGGACAGTTAATTTAAACAACTAATTCATACATTATTATATATTATTTTATCTTATTTTTATTCAGTATTGGGTGGTGTAAAGTTGAATTTAGTTTTTCTTCGATTGCAAACTAAATTTTATGCTACCTTTGCCCTGAGCAAATGAATTCCGTTTATCTCCTTGCATATAATCTGTCGGATCCTGCAATCTTGAAACAGACTGTATACGTCGAAGGATTTGTAGTTTTTCAGTTGCTCCTTAGAGTACTCTGATCCTTGAAAAACAAGAAAGTGTAGCACGTCGACATATGAGATTTCAGGCTACCGACTGTTGAAACTGAATTCGTTTGTCTCAGGAACGCAGGGTCAATATGAATCTTAGATATCTTGTCATAACACTACGAACATCACCTTTGAGGGTTTCTCTGTAAGGAATCTGTGATGTAGAGGTCCTATTTTCCATATCAGTACATTGTTTAAAAACAGATGTAATGAAACCTGTGTTATTTCGACAGAATAAATACCCTTGCCCACGATTACATCCGAGATTTGTCATAATCTTAACGGTTTGCTAGGGAAGACAAATGGCGGCGCAAGGTGCTTTGTGGGTATTTGTGTACATCAGTGGTGGGCAACTTCTCTAGTCGGCGGGCCGGATATGTGAAAATGAAGTTCTTGGTGGGCCGGATTACTAAATCAATACCTTAATCGCTTTTATCCACCTATGGCTATGCAAGGAATGAATCGTATTTAATGTAAACTTTAAAGCATAGAGACCAAAAACAATATTTATTGAATTTAACGTAATGTACTTCAATAATTGCTGAAGTCAATGAGACATCTGTGGTCGATCAAAGTTGTCAACAAGTTGTTTGAACTCTGGCTGCATGTTGGACGTAGAAATTCTCAGTAAAGACTGCACGTGAACATCAGTTAGATTTGAACGCAGCTTTGTCTTGTTAATGTTCATGGTCGAAAATGTTTGTTCGCAAATATATGTAGACCCGAACAGAACAAGTAGTTTCATAGCCATCTTTCTCAGGTTGGCAAACTTGGACTCATTCAGTGACGCATAAAATTTGTCAATGCTTTCAGATTGGAATTTCTCATTCAGGATAGTCACTCACATTGCAGATCAATCAGTTCCAGCTGTAGAGCATCCGGCGCCTTTTCAAAGTCAGTTGTAAACGGTGATGACAAGATATCAAACTCGGCAGCAAGTTTCTGGAAGTCTGCAAAACGACGAGCAAATTCGTTGTCTAGTGCAGATATCATATTGGTGTACTTCTCAGTTGACATCTTCAGATGTGCCATAGTTTCGAGTGTTGGAAAGTGTTGTGATATTCTGACTGAGCTGGCGAGAAAACAGTTTAAGCTTCACCCTGAATGCCTTTACTGTTGAGTACATTTCGTGAGCAAAAGTGCCTTTCCCTTGAAGTTTGGTGTTCAGTTCATTCATATGTTCAAATAGATCAACTGCAAACGCCAGATCTGACAACCATTCTGATTTTCTGAGTTGAGGATATTCTGTATCTTTCCCTTTCATCTCCAAAAACAGTAAGATTTCTGTTTTCAAGTCCCAAACACGTCTCAGGACTTTCCCCAAACTCTACCAGCGTACAGCGGTATGATACAGAACATCACTGTGATCAGAGTCGCAATCTTCCAGAAGTGTGATAAACTGTCCGTGATTTAGACCTCTCGCCCTGATTAAATTAACAATCTTCACAACTGGATCCACAACATGTTTCATGTCAAGCACACTTTTACACAGCACTTCCTGGTGTATTATGCAATGTAAAAATATCAATTCCCTGGTGCAATCGACCTCTGCAACACGGTCACCCAGTCTCTTCCGTAGACCAACTTTCTTTCCTGTCAAAGATAGAGAACCATCCGTAGTAACACTGGCCATTTTCTGCCATGGTAATTGCATTGTATGCAAGGCATTTTCCACACATTTGAAAATATCTTCCCCGGTAGTAGTGTCTTTCATTGATTCCATTGACAGCAATTCTTCTGTGATTTCAAAGTTTTCTGAAATGTCTCGTACAAAGATAAGCAACTGTGCAATGTCATCGATGTCAGTGCTTTCATCCAATGCCAGGGAAAACAGCTGAAATGAAGGTACACGCCCTTTCAGTTGTGATGTCAGGTCTTCACCAATTGCTTCAATGCGGCGAGCCACAGTTCTTCTCGACAAACTGACTTCTTCAAACTTCTGTCTGTGTTCTGGACAGACTTGATCAGCTACATCGAGCATGCACTTTTTGACAAATTCACCATCTCAGAACGATTTGCTGTGCTTAGCAATGTTGTATGCGACTACAAAGCTGGCATGAGTAGCAGCTTTCTGGGCTACTTTGGCTTTTCCGAATACATTCTGCTGCTTTACAAGTTTTCTGTGCAGTTCTGTTGCTCTTGTTTGCCGTTCTGCTGCTGATAAATTACTGCCATAGCCTGCATATTTCGTCGCATAATGGCGGCTAATGTTGTACTCTTTAAACACAGCAACACTTTCACTGCACAGCAAACATACTGCTTTTTTGCCGACTTCTGTGAAAAAGTACTTAGGCATCCAATCTTTGTTGAATGCGCGACACTCGCTGTCAACTTTACGTTTCTTGGCAAAATTCATGATAAAAATTAAATTGTAAATTCTAAATTTAATCGAAAACAACCAAAGAATAACTAACAGTCACTGTTACTGCGACGCAGTAAGAAAGTAGTAGGAGATTGCGGCCGGATGTGACCGCGGGCCAGTCAAAATCCCGTCGCGGGCCGGGTCAGGCCCGCGGGCCGTATGTTGCCCGTCCCTGGTGTACATGATCGTGACGTAAGTGAAAACAACCCATTTTGTTTAAAATTTCTCGCTTATGTAATGCAGATGTTCTCTGGCTACTTTTACTTATCTTTCTCTATCTTTGGCCTCTCGGGAAGGAAGCATATTTTCATTCTAAAGTGCGGTGTTGATAAGATGTTAGGGTCATCTGGCTTGCTTATTTCCTCAAGTTTGCATTCCGAATGCGAATTCCAACTTTAGTTCCATCACATACTGTTTTAGGGCAAACCCACAAACTGGACAGGGTTTTCTGAAATCTATCTTCATATTTGAAGCCCAACTGAACCACCATTCAAGAAATACTGCTGGATTCATGAATGAGCAGAAATCTGAATTTTATTCCTGGTAATTTTTAGTTTTAAGATCACAAAATGATGAAAAAGTAACTTCAGAGACTAAGAACTGGTTTACAAATGTCCAGCCTATCTCGTCACCAGAAGCAGTATTCCCCGTAGCAACATTAATGCACAGGGACTGTCCTTCATCCAATTTCTGCTTACATGGTGCTTTAGTATTAACACATATTCGTGTTTAAATTCTTCTTTGCACTGGTGCAGTTTTGGTGTAATTGGTTAATGTACGATCAAAAACAATTTTACCGCTTAAATGATGTATACTATAAACCAGTTCATCCAGGATCACAGTGACATGGAAAATCTGGTGTCATTTACCAGATTTTGTCCTTTTACACAACCATTTTTGATATTGGTAAAGTCTGAAGTGATCCAGATTGCATTTGTTCTTTGTGTTCTAGGCTAATTTAGCATCTTGCATTTTTAATGCCGTTTGTTTTCTTGTGCAAGGAAAGGACCAAAGTCCATTATCAACATTAAAATCCGAGTAATTTGCTGTAGTAAACGTTTCTTTTTTTTGTTTTCTTCGACATTTTAACATGCATACTTAAACGTAACGCATCTTCAGTTTGCATACCATTTGCTTTATAAATAGATAAACAATTTGAAAAGTCCATCCAATACTGAGGTGCACTTTTTAGTTTGGTCAGATGTTTCATAGGTCTCAACGCTTGTGAGCAGATCTGCATTTCTTCTGAATCGCGTTTTAGTTCTGCAGAAACCTTTTGCACAGGAAATTGTATAACGCTGAACACTGCATGTACAAACGAAATTTAATCATAATGCAAGACTGAAAACTTCTTTGTATTTGGTTGGTTATATGACAACTCTACTACCTTCATTTTTTGTTTGTTGTTGAATGGACTGTCCTGTATCACCACTTGCATGTAATTTCCGCAATTTCATCCCTTTCAATATTTGGAAAAATGTCATCTTTTAACACACGACAGTGCATGCACTCTACACCATTTATATCCAGAGTATCATACTTTTCGTGTTCTCTATCACATACATTCTAGAATTCGGCAGGTACAGGTGATAAAAATAACAGATCCCTTGTCTTAATATAATCAGAGTTTTTGAATTCTCTTGTTTCATCATCATAGTCATTCATGACAGCAATTGATTTGTGCTCCTCAAAAACCTGTGTAATTAAAAATCCCCATATTCAAGGACATATTCGTTATGTTTTCGTAGATACTTGTATATTTCATTATATTTTCATTCAAATAAGAAATTTCAAAATGTTTGTAATCTATTTGATTCATTTGCATAAACTGATCTTCCTCGTGTATAAGGATACTACTATATTCCATTATCAATTTACATTGCTGTGAATAAAAGGTTTAGTCTTTTTAATTCCAATACCATTGTCACAAGAACCACATGGCTAGAAAGTGTTGCTTGCATGCTCAATGAACGTGCTTAGATCTTTGGCCTGGTTATTCCAATGGATAACTTGTTGAGGGCAAGAATGGACAGAAGAGATTAAATTGGCGAAAAGTAACATGATCAGAATAAATGAACGTTTGAAACTATATCTTCGATTGCGTGATTGAATGTGGTTTTTACGGCGCAACAGCACTGTAAAGCTATTTAGCGCCATATAAAAGGCTATATGTAAAATTATTCACAGTTGATGAAAGGTTTGCTATCGACCAGCGATAATAAAATCAAACAGTTGAAAGAAAACCAATGAGATCGTGAGGGTAATATATAAATCTTCCCGACTAACGCGTAATGTAAATGGTGTCTATGAATATTTAGATAAAAAAGGTACTTAGTGTGAAGAACGGTATATACAGTACATAAAATACTTAAAAGCGATAGTACAAAAGTTGTATCTTTGAATAAATGGTTACTTTTAGGACTTTTATTTATAATGCAAGAGACGTTTATTGCATCAAATATTTAATGTGACAAACATTGTAGCAACGATCGTGTTTAGGTTGGTGATCGAAACAATCTATCATAAAAGTTCTTCATAGTGAAGCTTGATTGTGAATCAGGTGAACTTGTTTGGATTTGTGCATCCTTAATTGTTTTTGGATTTGTCCACTACTGTAACAAGATAACGAGCTGGGATTTCGGATTTACAACAGAACACTTGATGGTGATACAAATACAATGTTTATTGGCGTATGACTTGAATGATAAAGAATATTGATTAATACGTGCGTATATAAGATCCCAAAAAATGGACAAACATAATCCGCACGAACCTAAAAATGCAACAAATATAAATACAAATAAATGATCTTACACAGTACAAGGACAAAGGTGAACAATTCACAGTAATTTCACACAATGAAAAGAATGGGTGTTTTACTCAATAGTAAAAATGATGTATTCACTCAACTATTGAAAAATAGATTTTTTTTATACTCAAATAGTAAAATGATGAGTTGATTAGACAGATATCATAAAAAATATATTTACACTCCCAAAACAATGGGTATGACAAAACCCCCAAAATTAGCCCACGGTTTAAAGATTACATGCATGGAGTAACGAAACACTCCCGTCACTATCACACTTGGCGGCTACCAGTCACACTGTCAATCAAGCAAGCATCATTATAGGTAGTCACCGACCACCATTCAATTCCTTGGTCAGTCAAGCACTCCGCGACCACCAATTCGGCCAGCAATGCCCGATCACCTGCTACTCGACCAGCAACACTGTTCACTCACCTCCACGGCTGCTATGGTTAATTTCTGTGGTTAGCTCTATAGCTGGTACCACGTCGACTACGATCACCATGGATCACTCGGGTCAGCTGAAAATACATCTAACACCGTGTACTATTCATGCCACTGGCATATAGGATGAAATGTAATGACGTTATATATGGCAAGTTATACAAATCACATATCAGTATAATATTACAAAACAATAAAAGGGTTCAGAAGTGAATACGCGTCCGATAATATTCCTATGGTACTAAACGTTTCTTAATAAAATGCAACTTTTATTGCTAATATAAATCTCTTGCTAAGTCACAAACTCCCCCTGCGGGTCCGGGGTTGTAGAATTGGCCCGCCGTGCCTCGCTACGTGTCGTAAGAGGCGACTAAGTAGAGGCAACCTGTTTGCCGTGGGTTGCGACCCGTGTCGGAGGAGGAAAGGATCCTGGTAGTTGAGCAGAGGCTTTCCGATGCAATACACTATTTTGGCCTCTACTTCTTCTAGACGGGTGGTCGGGATGGGCCCGGTCTCGACAAATCGGCTGGTCACGCCGAGCCCTAGGAGGTCTTTATCTACTCGCTCACTTTCTTTATCTTTCTCGTTGTATCTCTCTTGATACCACCGTTGCCCCTACATTCTATCCCTTTAACTTTCCCTTTTCCAAGTCTTAGAAGACTTCCTAGAAGGCAGTGGCTCAACGGGTCAATTGGGAGGTAATTTTACCGACTGAGTATGTCTTATGGGATGAATCAGGAGGTGAATTTACCTACTGAGTATAACATCTGTGTATCCCTGACACTTGAAAAGTGTCCCCTTGTTGGGCTCCTTGGTGGGCGGGGAGCACGGGTGCTGAATTTTAAATCCACCAGCATGGATATATCCAAAAAAAATCAACTCAAGCGTACCAAAACTTTATCTGACTCAGATGACGAACCATGTGGTGTGGATTCATTTCCACGCTTCATGGTTATACAGTCTAAAGATGCCACAAAACCGCTTAATGTACTCTCTCCGTTTGTGATCGAAAAAACAATTATGGGACTGATTGGAACACCAAAAGGTGTTAAAAAGTTAAAATCGGGCTGCCTACTTGTCGAGTGTGAGCGACGAGGTCAAGCAGAAAATCTCAAGAAAATGACAACATTTTTCGATATTCCAGTGACCTCGTTCGCCCACACAACACTCAATTCGTCCAAAGGCGTCATTCGCTGTCGTGACTTGGCTGGAGTCAGCGACACGGATATCATTGAAGGGATGAAAAACGAAGGTGTCACTGCAGTCCGTAGAATACGTATTAAACGTAACAACAACCTGCAGGACACCAATACCATTATACTCACCTTCAACAAGCCAACAGTACCCAGAGTGGTCAAAGTTGGCTTTCTGCAAGTGAAGGTTGATGTGTACATACCAAATCCACTTCGATGTTATAAGTGTCAGAAATATGGCCATCATGAAGACCGCTGCTCAAGAAGCCAAATATGTGGCCGATGCGGAGATCACTCTCACCAGGAATCTGAGTGTAGAGCCACTCCGCATTGTGTCAGCTGTGGAAAGGAGCACCACGCCAATTCCAAGGATTGTGATACCTGGAAACAGGAGAAGGAAATACAGAGGGTTAAATATACATCCAACATTCCCTAGCCAGAGGCCAGAAAGCTTGTACAGGCAAAAACATCTTTTCCTGGCCCATCCTTCTCCACTGTAGTGAAGAACAATCCCAAGGCAACGAAGGACGCTCAAACGCAGACAGATGCACCCGAGTCAACATCAAGCACTAACACCCCCATTACCAAGCACAAAGAACCACGGCATCTACCCAAACAACATTCAATATTACTCAACAACAGAAATCACCAAAGAACAAAAACAGATCACAAGGAAATAGGCAGCAAAAGGGGTCAGAAGACCCCATCAAACTCTATAACAGGTTTGGGGACATTGAGAACATGGATGCAGAAGATACTGCTCCATGTTCTCAAAGTAGCTCCAGACCTAACAAAAAAATCATCCCCGTACTTCCTCCGTAGAAATAACCATATAGATTCTCTCCGCGAAAAGTCTAACCTATCTCCAAAATCTCCAATCTAAACTTATAATGAAGAACACGATCATACAATGGAATTGTCGAGGACTTAAAACCAATTACAATGATATTCTCCTGCTTTTAAACGAATATGATCCTGCAATACTATGCCTTCAGGAAACCTTTTTAAAAGATACGAAGAACATCACACTTAAAAACTACTCCCTGTTTAACACCTACTTACAGAACGTTGACAGGGCCTCGGGAGGGGTTTCTATTGTTGTGAACAATAGAGCCCCACATAGCGTCATCCCTTTAAACACAAATTTGCAAGCCATTGCTGTGAGTGTCACTCTACATCGAGTGATTACATTTTGTTCTATTTATATATCACCAAACACCAACTTATTACCAAACCAATTAGACACGCTTGTTCAACAACTTCCTGCACCATTTGTTTTACTCGGTGATTTTAATGCCCATAATATTTTATGGGGATCAAATTACATAAGCGACAGGGGCAAAGGGGTCGAAGATTTTGTTACTAGACACGACTTGTGTCTATTTAATACCAAATCTCCGACGTACTTGCACCCAGGAACTGGTACATACACATGTATCGACTTGACAATTTGTTCTCCTTCACTGCTTTTGGATTATAATTGGAAGGTCGCTGATGACCTTCACAGCAGTGATCACTTTTCAATCTCTCTTAAGAACACCAACGTTACAATTGATGACACGATTCCACAGTGGAATTTAAAGAAAGCTGACTGGACCAAGTTTGAAACACTTTGTACAGCTAGACTTAACAGGAATACCGTCCTAAACGATATTGATCCTATTCGACAATTTACATCCGTCTTAATTGAGATTGCAGAAGAATCCATTCCTAAGTCCTCGCCGAATTGTAAAAGAACCCAAAACCGTGGTTCACTAAAGAATGTAAAGAAGCCATTAGACAACGTCGAGAAGCACTGAAAAAATTTAATAATCGTCCAACGCCCGAAAACTTAACTCAGTACCGTATTGTTCGGGCCAAAGCTCGCCGCATAATTAAAGAAAGTAAACGAGCATCATGGAAAAAATATGTTTCAACTTTAAACTCTCGTTCCTCAATAAAGAAAGTTTGGGACACGATCCGCAAAATAAATGGAAAGGGAAAATACAATTCATTCCGACATCTGAAGCTAAATAATAACAATTTCAATACCAAACAAGAAATAGCTAATGTACTTTGCTGATTGTTTCTCCAAAAATTCCTCATCGTCTAATTATTCAGAAGCTTTCCGAAGATTGAAAGCTCATAAAGAAAAAACACGGTTGAAATTCACATCGAATAACTCCGAGAGTTATAACCAACCGTTTTCATTGTCGGAGCTTATGGAATCTTTGAATAAGGCTCATGATACATCTGCTGGGCCTGACGATATACATTACAAGTTTTTGAAACACCTTCCAGAACCATCCTTAACAGTTCTTCTGGAAATCTTCAATGATTTATGGATTACTGGTAATGTACCAAAAATTTGGAAAGAAGCAACAGTAATACCAATTCCCAAACCAGGCAAAGATAGCGCAGATCCTAGCAACTATAGACCTATATCATTAACTAGCTGCGTTTGCAAAACAATGGAACGAATGATCAATTCTCGGCTTGTATGGTATTTGGAAACCAACAATTTAATATCTCCTTTCCAAAGTGGCTTTCGTTATGGTCGTAGTACCAATGATCATCTGGTTAGACTGGAAACCTTTATTCGCGACGCTTTTATCAAGAAGGAACACTTAGTAGCGGTTTTCTTTGATCTGGAAAAGGCCTATGACACAGCGTGGAAGTACGGAATACTAAATGACCTGCACGATCTGGGTCTAAAAGGCCGACTGCCCTCGTTCATATCAAACTTCCTCTCAGACAGGGAATTCAAGGTACGAGTGGGCTCCACCCTCTCTGATATACACGATCAAGAGATGGGTGTGCCCCAGGGCAGTATTTTATCGGTGACGCTTTTCAACATAAAAATTAATAGCATCACCAAGTGTCTGACTCCTGGTGTGGATTGCTCCCTATATGTTGACGACTTTTTAATATGTTACCGATCCAAGCACATGCATACAATTGAAAGACAATTACAGCAAAATATCAACAAGATTCAAAATTGGGCCAATACTAACGGTTTCAAATTCTCGAAATCAAAAACTGTATGTATGCATTTCTGTCAGTTACGAAGACATCATGATGGACCTAAACTCACGCTGGACGGAACACCTATTCCAGTTGTTGAGGAAGCAAAATTCTTAGGTATTATCTTCGACAGAAAACTGACCTTTATTCCACACCTGAAGAATTTGAAAGCTAAATGCTTGAAGTCTCTAGACTTACTTAAAGTAATAGCGCACACTGACTGGGGTGCTGATAGGAAAGTCCTACTCAGTTTATACAGAACATTTATTCGCTCGAAACTAGACTATGGTTGCGTTGTCTATGGTTCAGCTAGGAAGTCCTATTTGAAGATGCTAGACCCAATTCATCATCAGGGAATAAGACTTGCCTTGGGAGCATTTAAGACATCCCCGTGTGAAAGCCTACTCGTTGAAGCGAACGAACCACCTTTACCACAACGTAGAGAAATGCTTTCTGCACAGTATGCTCTCAAATTAAGCTCAAACCCTCTGAACCCTGCTTTTTCGGCTGTTTTTGAACCCAAATATAAAAACTTATATGACAATAAACCAAACGTCATACTTACCTTTGGCATTAGAATATTACCATGCCTTGACAGTACCAAAATTGATCTTTCAAAAATTCTGAAAACGACCGTCTCCGAAACACCTCCCTGGCTACTTCAACAACCAAAGGTACTTTTCACATTACACGATGGAAAAAATCGGAGACAAACCCTTCCATCTTCCACAACTCTTACCATGAACTAATCGCCCAATTTGAAAATTATACAAGAATATATACTGATGGATCAAAAGATCAGGAAAAGGCTGCTTCAGCCTTCGTTAGTGCAAAACACACAACAAAAGTCCGCTTGCCAAATGGTACATCAATTTTTTCAGCCGAAATCAGAGCAATAGACCTTGCATTGCACTATATTGAAAGCAAGCGTATTTTAAATAGCATCATCTTCTCCGATTCACTATCAGTACTTCAGTCACTACATAATAGAAAACTGGAGAATCCATTATTAGCTAATGTTCTCCTTAAACATACTGAGCTGAGTACCTCACACAATATAGTATACCGTTGGTTACCCAGCCATATTGGAATTAAAGGTAATGACAAAGCAGACCGCGCTGCTAAAATGGCTCTATCACTAGAACCATCTCATTTTAATACACCGTATACGGATTTTATACGTAGTATCAAAGACTGTTTACGTCAGAAATGGCAGGCATCATGGAATGATGCCGTGAATAACAAACTTCATGCCATCAAGCCAACCCTAGGAGAATGGACTCCTTCCTACAGAGCCGTCCGTAGGAAGGAGGTAGTCATTGCAAGAATTCGAATTGGTCATACTTATTTAACCCACTCCTACATACTAAAAGGAGAAGACCCACCAGAGTGCGTAGCTTGCAATGAACCATTCACCGTTAAGCACTTTATGTTGGAGTGTTTCGACCTCCAACCTACGCGTAATCATTATTACAATGTGCATGACATTAGGGAGCTCTTTGATACAGTTAGCGTTTCTTATATTATAGACTTCCTGAAGGAAGTAAATATTTATCATAAGCTATAGCTTGTATGCTATCACCTTGAACAGTTTTATGTGCTATATATACCGTCGTTAGATTTTATTACCTTTCATCTGTATTCGTTGTCATACATCATTTGCACTCCCCGTTGATCGGGAAACTTTATTTATTTATAACAGTTACCATTTTATCTTTTTACCTTCAACTGTTTGGTTTCGTATCGCTGGTCGATACGAAACCTTTTACCACTTTTAAATGATGAAAGATATAACCTTTTGTATGGCGCTAAATAGCCTCATAGTGCTGGTGCGCCGTAAAAATTCAACTAACCAACCAACCTAAGTCACAAACAATAGAAAATATTTCCGTTATACTACGCAAGCCAAAACTACATTAAAAATGTACAAAAATAAACGTGGTGGTATAATAGCTGTAACTTAAAATATACAAAAGAAATAATGTACATAAGAAATTAATAGATTACATACCTCTACAGCTGAAGATGTGCAAGTCCCTAAGTAGACTGCTTACTGACAAGACGTTCCGTAATGTGAAGATATCACTTTACGGTGAGGCATTTATATACAGACGATGTAGCCGTGCTAGATGTATATCGGTTTTTCCCATCGAGAGCACTTCGCACGTGCGGCAGGGATGAACTGAACTCGGTATTTCGAAATATTGTCCAATACAAAAATCACCCTCGGGTATCGTTGTACACAAAAAACGAAACCAGAATACATGCTTTTAATAAATAGAGAAATTTATACAATTCCGTGACAACTACAGTTGAGAAGGCTGGACCAGTTTTTTGGTCTCTGCCAAGGGGATGTTGAATGCGACTATACCCATTGTATTCTTTTGTTTCCAGGTTTCACAGTCCTTGGAGTTGGCGTGGTGCTCCTGTTCACAGTTGACGCAATGCCGAGTGGCTTGTACTCGGGAGAAAAGGGTCAACTCGTCGGCCACTTGGCTTTTCGAGCATCCGTCTTCGTGATTGTCGTATATCTGACACTTGAAGCATCTAAGTGGGTTTGGTATGTATCTGTATCTTAACTTGTAGCATCTGTATCTTAACTTGTAGCAATCTAACTTTGATTACTTTAGGTATTGTGGGCCAGTTGATAGCGAGTACAATGGTTTCGGTGTCCTGCAAAGTGGGACGTTTTATACGGATTCTAGGGATGGCAATGACACCTTCGTTTTACAACCCATCGAATGTTTCTGTTTCGCCGACTCCATCAAAGTCACGACAGCGAATCGCGCCTTTTGGACGAATCGAGTTTTGAGTGGGAACCAGGTTACTGGAATGTGAAAGAATCTTTATTTTCAAAATATTTTCAGCTTGTCCTCGTTCAAACTCTGAGTAAGCCCTCCACGTACACATTCTACGAAGAAGGAGCTAGATTTTTGTGATGGTTTTTAGGTGTGCCGGTTGATCCCATTATAGTTTTCTACTACGAATGGCGAAATTTCCGCAAGCGGTCGTGGATCATATTTGGACTGGCTCACCATGAAGCTTGGGAATGACTCCATGCCACATGGTTCATCGTGCGAGTCGGACAATGGTTTCAATCTTTCAAGTGGATTTTTACAAAAAAATTCTCCATGGTGTTTAAAATTCAGCACCCGTGCTCCACCCCCACCGTGGGGCATGTCTTTGAGATTCTGCAGTATATACATTCACAAACATACATTGAACTCTTTCACAATACAAAATATTTTACATGTTAGCAATTACAGTTGAATGCGTCTCAAGATTCTAAATTTTTGTAATATTGTTGCATGCTTTAGTCAATAAAAGAATGGCAAGAGTTCATTTAATCATCTCCAGCGTTTTAG
Source organism: Megalonaias nervosa (assembly GCA_016617855.1). Classification (NCBI taxonomy): domain Eukaryota; kingdom Metazoa; phylum Mollusca; class Bivalvia; order Unionida; family Unionidae; genus Megalonaias; species Megalonaias nervosa. The sequence continues at coordinate 43,163 of JAECUM010002323.1, forward strand.
AATCATCAGGTTCTTAGTTTTTCGTATCGAAATCCAATATATCGAACAGCTTGGGCTATATAATTGGAAATTATCTCATTATCCTCGGTCTTCATCTCATCAATCTTTCAGGTGACAATTTCAGTTTTAACAAAGTCCTTCATTCACAACAAAGGCACACTATTTCAGCTTCATCAAAGCCATTGAAAATTGCCGACAGAGTAACTATCTCATGCGTCCTGGTAATATGTAGGGCACCGCATACACTCAACGTGTTCGAGGCTGTGCTTGTCTTCCATCATCCCATTTTCTTGAAACTTCTGAAGCTCGACATTGGAACTATTTAACGAAACAACTAATGTCCAGGGATGATGCCCTGCGATCAGCTACCTTTGTCTATGTCCGGGATGTCAATCGGGTAAGAGGGAATTAGTTTCTACAGGTAGCACTACTCTGCCGTCCTGCAAAACCAGCTCGTCTTTTTTGTCATGTCCGATAGATCTGTCACAGTTGGGCTTTTCTGACACAATCGGGCGCTACTTATCCTTACGGAGCATTACAACCACCATACCCCCCGGGACTTGCCCTTTGGCTAGCAGCACAGAGATATTGCTATCAGAATTGGCCCCGGGGGCCTAGTCTGTTATCCATCCCCGCTTGGCCTTGTGGTCGCCACGTATTGCTACAGGGGGGAACGTGATGTTCCTCTGCCAGGATTTTCTTGTTTAGGCTATGTCCCAGCTCGGCTACATTTGCAGCTACGTGCCCCCCTGTAACGCTGTGTCGTTTTGCGTTCCTGACATGTCGGCGAGACCGACGACAAGGTTCTTCGGGTCTGTTTCAAGATCCAGATCTTCTTCCGAGAGATCGAGTACTTGGTCGAGACGGCCCAGTGTCGCAAACGCCCTCATTGTCCGGATCGAGTAGCGGAGTACCCATTCGCACATTTCCGCCTGAATGACTCGATATCGAGCTCAAGAGTTTGAGGACTTTGGCACTTTCAAGAGCGATTATCTCTCGCACGCCAAGAAGAAGGCCAAATGCGCCTTCACATGTAGTGTCGGTTTGTCTGAACCATTCCTCGTAGAAAGTCATATTTTCTCGATATCTCTAGCATGGCCTGTCTCGATCTCTCGCCCAGATTGCCACCTTCCCATATGACAATGGGGTCGACGATTTATAAGCGACCTCCCTTAGTAAAAACCATGTATGGCTTATATAGAAACCCGATGACATAATAATGAGGCTCCTCGTACACCACAAGCCTTTACTTCGGTGTTGCGATGCCACCAGCTCCACGATTTTATTATGTCAAAGGACACGCAGCTGTAGTGTCCACGGGCAGGCACACAGTACGTGGCATATGGTTTCGCCCGGTGCTTTGCAGTGACGGCATCTCGCGTTAGCTGATCGTCTGCGAATGCCCCTATTCAGGTTACTCTTGTCGGAAAGGTGCTTGTCCTAATTCGGATCGCATTTGTGTACTCCCGCTCAGATAGCATCCCCGGTCTGGTCATCCATCGGTTGGATGCCGAAACATTTTTCAGCGTTGTTTGTCGTTTTGTACAGTCCGCACCCTTCCGTTGGGTGGGCTGGGCGGACCATTTCGTTTGCTGTCTATTCCGCCATCTCGGTTCGGTGAGGTTGAAAACTATGACGCATTTCGTCATCATCGCTTCCAACCCCGCCGCGATAGCTTTGTCCCGTATTTTCTGCTCGGAATCGAAAATTTTACGCCAGCTCTTGGTTACCATCCTAGAGACGATTTCTTAAAGCTTTGGTAAGTTCAAACATCGTCACAGGTTGCTGTATACAAGAAGTGGTTCGACGTAGACTCTGGGAGGTGGAGTTATCGTTTCACCCACGTTCTTACCGTGTAGTCCAGCTTCCTGAGTGTTGTCAAGACCGAGTCCAAACAGTATTTTCGGGAGGTCTTCCGACAGGATCGTTACCTTTTGTCGTTCTGTCGTGGTTTCAGATCTGCTTTTGTTACTTTTCTGCATCCACTGGGCTTGACTTCAGTCATTATTACACTAAGGAATTTTCCCTTTGGCATTTTAAAAAAAATTAACATTGGTGGCGAATTACCGCCATCAGCAAAACATGACATAACTTACGTGAAACTCCACCTTTCATGATATGTGCACGCTCCGGGGGTGGCGCGAAACCTGAGAATACCTAGAGAGGGTAGAGGCGTTCACACGCATGAGATTATGATGGTCATCCAAGAGAGGTAGTCGAATTGCTCCATAATCTGGGGGCAGTCCAGGGCTATTTTATAACAATATAGTTGTCATCTTTATGTGACACGTATATGGAACACTTGTCCCGTCCCATACTATCTATGGGTGGTTTATTGCATGACCCGATATGATGAATAGTAAATTCTTTAATCGTAGTTGTTGAGAAACCAACTGAATTTAGAGATTGCCATGTTCTCATTATTGTGAAATGTGAAAAAAAAAAAAGAAGAACGGTCAAGAGTTAGGTAGAAGAAGCGTTTATGACCAGCTGAAACCGAACATCTGCCAAAGGGTAATGCCTGTTGATAATAACCTCGGTATATATTCTCATGAGACATGTCTACACCAGTTTTCAGATAGTTCTCCATCTCGTGGACTGGGCGGTTAGAGGTTAGGTGTCCATAGAGAGTCCTGAAAAAGTTAAGAATTTGATAGAGCTTCTTAGCGTAATTGTTGCTCACTTTTGTTGATTTCCTTTGTTGGTACGCCGTAAAGGTACATTCAATCAATCGATCATTATTTCGTTGTTTATCGCTAAGAATGGTGCAGTTCAGATCATATCTCATAACGCGGACATCTAATGTTCTGTGGCATGCATAAAAGATATGACTTGGTCTTATTGGAAGCGCCATATTATCTACATTTAATATTAGAGGATGTTCTTTTTCCTCTATTAGCATATACTCTTGTGGGAAATGGCCTAGTTCTTGTGCGGATGGTGTCAGTGTCTTTTACAGTTAGATGTGAATGTTTCATGGATCATTTATTATTAGTTGGGACTTTGTGGCCTTTTGATCTGTCAGCTCCATATGGAAATATCCCAAATGCTGTCTTATAAAAATTAGGTATTGTGTTGAAGGATACAAAATAGAAATTCGCAATACCTGTTATATATGTATATCATTCTGGTGTTCTTATAAAATGCATGATAATTTGTATTTTTTCAGAAGGGCGTCGCAAGACTATTTGGACCATTGTATTTGGTTATAATACACTTCTAGTAAAATTCAAATATTTATTCTTCAAACGTTCTGAGAAGTTCATGTATTTCCAAATATGCAGAACTTTAATGTGACATCTATCCTCTTAAACAGGACCATGTGAATTTTCATCAGTAAAATATCTGCATACGACGTTTCCTACAAATTACGATAAGAGTTCACAAAATATTTAATTCTCTGTCTGATAGTCGATCCTGCAGGAAGTTAATTTGTGTTAGACCCCTGTTCTTGTACCAGTCCCACCTTTTATGAAACTCCATACAAAATGCCGGCAGACTGAAAGTTTGGCATATAAACAACTTTTACTGCCCTATATATGTGACTGGACCGATGATTCTTCTGTAAGCTCTGTTGATGACTGTTAATTGTATCGACTGACAACATTAATGGAAAAATATTTAAAACTTTAAAGATCTGGAATCTCTTTACCAAAGTATCACTGCTGCTCTGAAACTGATTAAACTTGCCACCATACACGATGCATAAATGCAAGCCTTACTCGGAAAATTAAGTTTTACCATAAAGTATTGACAATTCTGCATGTTCTTATTGGATCATCATTTGTTACAAAATTTTTCAAAAGTACCCCTCAATACCGCCCCGCTCTCGGAAAAAAGCCCAAGAGGAAACAAATTTCTGCTGCAATATCACGAAGAAATCTACTTAACTGACGTCATACATCGTAAAATCTATTTAGCAATATTACCGCATCATAAAATTTCACAGAGTGTTTTCCTGAGATTTGTAATTGCATTAATTTCATCTTTTACTCTGGATAGTACATGTACTTGGTTGTCTAAGATGAAATTGGCGTGTCCTTTTGCACAAACCGTTACATCGTCCACTTCAAAGGGCCTGCTAGTCACAATGACATCTTGCAACTTTTTCATGATTTCCATAGGGTCACACAAATTTTTGTCAGACAGTATTCAGTGGCCTTTGTTACAATCGCTTAAATGTTACTATCATTTGCTAAAGCTGCTGTACTTGAATTATTGTCGGGGATAATTGCAATTACTGTAGTAGAATTACTTGTGCTAGAAATAATTGCATAAATGCTTGTTACTGCAGTTGCTGCATTTTCTCTTTCTGTCATTACATCTGATTGATCAGTTATTATGATCTTGTTAATTTCATTCTGAAAGGAAACATTGATGTTGCTGTTGTTTCACTGTTTTTGACTGAAACATGAGATACAAAATCATTATCACTGTCCAAAACCAAGTCTAATGCACCTGGGCAGAATTGCATATGGTCCCGTCGTTCATGGAGAGGAAATTCTTTGCTATATCCGCCACGTGAGAATTTTACTTGCATTTTCCTTGTGTTTGCTTGTCGTGGCTTTGTAGATGTATTATTCTGAATGAACCGTATGTAAATATTTGCTTGTGGACCTACATTAACTTTGAGCTCGTTGACAGACCAGCAGTTATCAATAACTTTAAGTTCGACAATTTTGGGAGGTCTTCAATAATCTTATCCCATTGTAGAATCAAATACACATTTCGAGACCGTGTCCTTTCTCCAGGTTATCGCAACGTCGTTGAGAATAGGTGACGTGTCAATGCCTTGCCTGTCTTGTTCGTTTTCTTGACTGGCAAATGCTTCGTCCATTGTATTAACAATACTGCTCGTGGAAGAGAGGGAGGACAGGTCCTCGACCTCTAGTCCTGCTAACACGATTGTTCTTTTTATTTGATGTGCTCGGCTGAGCAACTGGGTAACCTTTCTCCAATGTATTCGATTATACACTGGATCCCTGCCTGGCAGCAAAGCAAATCTCGCCTGATCCTCCTTCGGCTATGGTTTGGCTCTTGAGGTCCGCCCCTCTAGATGTCTTAACTCAGTTTTCCGAAGTAGTTTTTCATTGGCTTTCACTGGGTGCGCATGGCGATTATGCTGACACGGCCCAGTTGAGGATGCACAGGTGTAGGCACACTCTGTACAGGACTGTCTACAGATACACGAGATGTGCTGTAACTTGACCTTTAGACCTTTATGGGTGACACCCAATAGTTCTTGATACTGTTAATGCTCGTGAAGGCATGCCCTTCACATCGGTCACATCGGTACTGCTGCACAGGAAATCGGATAACCAACGACATATCCGCTAGTCCAGCCCTCTGGTAGCTATCCCCGACACCTTATCTTATAATATTTTGGAAACTAAGATTACTTCTATCTCTCTCTGGTTCAGGGTGATTAACGTCACGATCAGCATGTGCGGCTGATTGGTGGGACGTTTGCTGCCCATGTTGGAAGCTGTGGGCTCCTATCCATTCCAGATGATTTTATCATTTGATTTCTTGCACGTTTTCTATTCTGTTTTGGGTTCCTCATTTTGCACGATCAGCAAGGATGTGTGTATGGCGGGGGGGGGGGCGCAGGCACGCGAACCCGGAGATACCCGGAGGGGGTAGAGACTTTCCCAATGACGCACCACACCTCGTTAACTATGATGTCCACGGCAGAGACCCTTGTCTTAAATTATTACTAGTATATTGGGCTTGAAATTTTCTTTGTTTACCAGGATCGTCAGTTTGGCTAAATATTCATTCTTGAGATAATATTTCTTGGAATAAAACGGTCTGACCTTGAGATGACTATTTTCTAATTCCTGTATGTATATGGAAATCTTACTGTCTATCCCGTTTCCACAAAAGTGCAACAATGTATTCAACTATGTCTTTTTTGTAAACCTCGTTAGAGATATATTTTCTGACTAGGCCAATTGAAAACAAGCAGTTAGGTGTAAACAATTCCGCGAAATGTTACTGCAAAACTATTGGGTAAGTTATGGCAAAGAAAGTTAAAACTCGGGTAAAGCTGCAGGAAGCTAATTTTGATCCATGAAGAACAGATGCAATCAATACCTTCAAAACTTCTGGGTGATTTTAGTTCATGTGAATAATTCCATGTAATCTTTGTGAAAACCCACTAGTCATTCAAATGTTAAAGCTTGGACAAGCATGTGGTAGGGATAACCTAACCTTGGATCTCCAAGCACGAAGTTTAAGGTGTAACATAGATATGAAAGCTCAAACAGATATGTGACACCGCCTGGACAATATGAAAAATTCCACCAAATACAACTCGAAACATGAGAGGCATTGAAAATTGTTATGGGCAGTTCAAGGATGGGACTAATTTTTACCTCAGACCTCCTATATTACTAATAGTATTAGGTACATGGCTGCATCAGTATGCAACATTCTGCCTTGTCGAGGTAAATACTTGAATGAAATTATTTTGGAAACCTCTCAATCGTTTCAGAATTGTGGCCTAGAGATGAAAGTGTGCAAAAATGGAAAAGCAACGTCAGGTTGGGTGTGTGGAGAGATATAAATAATATTTCTTGGATTACATCATGCGTCTTTGAAATGTACATGACTATATATATATATATAAGGTACTTACACCCTTGAATTTTGGAAGAAATGGTTTCCTCCTGAAAATGCAGCTCCTCAAATGAAATAATTATGAAAGCATCAATATATAAACACATTTAATGAAACCCATCACTTCATTGTGAAGTCCATCAGTATGTTTAGTAAATAATACAGCACATTAATGCATTTACCTGTCACGTTAAAAGACAAATGAATTTGACGTTTTTTGAATTAAAAAGTACAACATTATGATTTAACATGAATAGATTGCACTAATATAGACACTATTTAAAATAAATACTTACCAATGACTTCCACAGAATACAGATTCCTATGTTTACGTGACCTTAATCATATTAAAATAGAGTCCTGCTGCTGAGTTAGAACTTGTGTTAATCGCCTGATGCATGTAATTCAACTCGTGGGGTTTCTCTCTGGGCGGAAATTCCTTTACTACATCTGAATACAACATACGGGTAATCTCGGGTCCGAGGATTCAAATGTAACGGCACAATTTGTCTGCTCCGTCTCAAGACCAAAAACAAATGACTCCACTACTGTTTTCAAAACATATGCACCATTACTATTTACATGGAGTACATCACGTGCCAAATGCATTCTTCAGTCAAACGTTTAGTTATAGTCAGTAAAATTGCACGTCACATCTGTTTAACCTCGTAATGCCATCATTTACTACAACACTTTCCCTTTGTAAGTATGGTAAAACAGTCCAGTTCCAATACAAAGTTTTGAAATGATTTGTAGTTCGAGGCAGAATACGGCAAACACTGGCCATCATTGTGGAATTGGTTTCCAGCAGCTGATGAATGCAATCTCTTAACTGAAAGCAAGACGTGCACAAAAGAATTTACGAAAATGTAAACCATATGTTAATAATATGAGCGTCAAAATTTCAGACAATCAGCACCCTGGTACCTGCTGGCAGTTAGGACATGTACCCAACTGATAAAAAGATAGATACATGTGCTGTTTGGGTAATTTTTTTAAAACTCTAGCTGTAAGCAAAAATCGTCTTCCCCATTTTGACGCCATAGAGCCAGGTTTAGGCACAATTCAGAGTACCTCTTCATTGCTGTAGGAATGTTAAAATGATATGCAATGGTACCAGAAAGTTTCAGAAAATAATGTATATATTCCCTACACAATGTGTCCTTCCCCCTGATATTCAGCTCGGGTTCTTTTGGGGTGGATGGGGATTGGCACTTGATAAAAGTACCTTGCATTTTCAAGATGCGAATAAAAGAATTTCAGTTTATGAGCTGTATGAAAAATAGTGCTGTACTTTATTTGTAACCCGTGCATTGAAGCCAAAAATTGTTTTCGCATAATCACATTTCTTTCATGCATTGATGAAAAAGGTGAAGGTTTTACTCATAAGAACACTATTACGTACAATTTGTAAAAAAATCCTTAACATACATATCATGCAAGCTGGATGAAAAAGTTACTAAGCCCCAAAATCTCCTATAATTCTTACGACTGCATGTACATCTGGGTGTTTAACCATGATCAAATTGGGTATGCATTAAAGAAAAAATAGCATTGCTAAAATGCCAGTTGATTGAGAATATATATTCTTTCAGTGATCAGCCTGAGTATTCTCTTAAACCTCGACTTTGCCACTCACTTCACACGTAGCAACGCTTAACGAATGATCCGTTTGAAATGAAGTGTCTTTTACATACTTTAAAACAATGTAATGGGCTAAATTTTCAGTACCATTTTGTTAATGTTATAAGGACATCATATAATCATTCATTTGAAAGAGGATACGTTAACATGTGTAGGTCTTGCACTTAGCTTAATAACTGAAATTCATGAAGTTGCATTATTGATTGGTTGGTTGAAAGGGGTTAAACAACATTTCTAAAGCTTAAATGGTCACCGATAGTGGCCCGTATAAATGGTGGGAAAGAATCTAGATACATTCAGGAAGAACCACTGACCCTCCGGAAGCTATTGACAAACTTTCTCACAAGTTTTCAGTACATCAGAGATGGGAATCGAACCTGCAGCGGTGAGATGGTCGAGTTTGTAAGGCGACGCCTTAAACCACTCAGCCACATGATAAAATTATTGCACACGACAATTCCGTGGGCCATGAACCGAAGCATATATTAACTAAATGTATTGCCTGATCTACCTAGGTAAAAGAAAGTGGGGGCAGATGCTGTGTACTGGACAGCCCTAGTGAATATGGATTCTAACATGTTGTAGGTTGTTGTAGGGTTTAACGCCATTTTTCAGCACAAGATAGGCTATACATGGCGGCCAGTATAATTGGTGGAGGAAGAACCCTGGAAAACCCCGGGAAGAACCACCGACCCACGAGAAGCTACTGGCAGGCTTTCTCACGTGCACACGTTAGCCGAACCTGAGACTCGAACTCACGCAGACAGAGGTGAGATGGCAGTGATCCGTAACGGTGAGCGCTTTAGACCACTCGGCCACTCGGGGCCCGATTCTAACATGTAAAAATATTGTCGGATTTAAAATGTGTGATATCTGAAACCAATTTTGCACCGATGGTAAGAATAAATTGGGACAATTTAGAAGACCAGACGGTTGTTGTAGGTTGGAATCACTTGCAATGAAAATGATCCTCGACATTTTCGTAAGTAGCTACGTGAAATGAACTATGAATATGAAAGATATCAACTATTTTAAACCAGCACATGTATTTTGCATAGCAAGTAATGACGTATCCAAGAAAGTATAGAACCTTTTCAGCCAGGATGCAAATGACATGCAAGATAAAGTGCAGTCATAATTAAAGTTGTCCGCACTACGTGTCGTAAGAGGCGACTAAGTAGAGGCGACCTGTTTGCCGTGGGTTGCGTCCCATGTCGGCAGAGGAAAGGATCCTGGTAGTTGAGCAGAGGCATTCCGATGCGATACACTATGGCCTCTACTTATTCTAGACGGGTGGTCGGGATGGGCCCGGTCTTGACAAATCGGCTGCCCCTACTATCTACCCTTCAGTTTTTCCTTTCTCCTACTATCATAAGATTTCCTGGAAGGCGGTGGCTTAACTGGCCAATCGGGATATCTTTATTTGCGCAGAATACCACCTATGCATCTCTGGCACTTAAAAAATGTCCCCTTGTTGGACTCCGCGGCAGGTGGGTGAACATGGGTGATGAATATGAAACAAAACAATGAAAAACAAAACAAAAAACAACTTAAACGTTGTAAAATTTTAACAGACTCAGATGACGAACCATGTGGTGTGGAATCATTCCCACGCTTCATGGTTATTCAGTCAAACGATCCAACAAAACCGATGCTTCATTGTCACCATTTATCGTCGAAAAGACTATACTTCGCCTAGTCGGCAGGCCAAAAAGTGTGAAGAAACTCAAATCGGGTAGCTTGCTCGTTAAATGTGAGCGCAAGGCGCAGCCTGAGAATATCAGGAAATTTCAGACTTTCTATGATACTCCAGTTTCTGCTTTCGCTCATTCGACTCTCAGCTCGTCCAAAGGTGTCATTCGCTGCAGGGACCTCGCAGGGGTCAGCGACACTGAAATCGTGGAGGGAATGAAGAATCAAGGTGTTGACTGCAATTCGTCGAATTTGTATTAAATGCGGTACACAACTGCAGGACACCAACACCATCATACTTACCTTTAACACACCAACACTACCTAAGGTAGTAAAAGTTGGCTTTTTGCAGGTTAAAGTTGAAGTATATATTCCAAACCATCTACGTTGTTTTCAAGTGTCAAAAGTACGGTCACCACAAAGAGATGCTCCAGAAGCCCTGTGTGTGGCCGATGCGGTGAAACTAGTCATCGAGAAGCAGACTGCGACGAGAACCCTCATTGTGCAAATTGTGACAAAGGTCACCATGCTAATTCTAAAGATTGCGAGACCTGGAAACTAGAGAAGGAGATCCAGAGGGTACAATATATGTCAAACATTCCCTTCCCAGAGGCCAGAAAGATGGTCGAATCTCGAATCCATCTACATGGCCCAACCAAGCATTCCTACCCCAGAAAACGTTTTTGACGGACGCCACCATTTAAAATGAGGGACAGAGCATGGAAATGAGGAACATATGTATGTTAGCGTGAATAAACATAATAAATTCTCTCAAAACTCCATTAAATACTAGTAATGCATATTTATGCTAAATATTTTTGTATAAAACCCAGTAGCCACCTATTTACAGTATATACAAATTTACAAAATTCAAGTCCAGGAAAGATCTTGAAGTTTCCTTAATCATTGCTTCCATCTGTAGCAACAGTGAATGGGCAATTCTGCATTCTTTCAGCTAATTTTAGTCATTAATGTAGTATTGGCCGCTATTTCTTTAACAATAGCAGTTCCTTTTCCTCTGCCACACTGAAATTGTTTAGCAATGTCCGAGTCACTAAACATGAGTCTAAAATTTTGAAAATGTATCAAGTGCACTCATAGGCAGATCGAGTTCAGTAATAATATCTAACATAACTTAAGCTCTAATTAGACTTGGGCATAGAAGATGAAGTCGCACTTGATCTAGTCAATAATTAAAAAAGATCCAACAATTTTTTTTAGAGCGTTAAACTTCTTTTTCAAGGTCGGAATGCCTTTTTCCTGAAACGCGTCTGCATATATCGAACATTCCACCAGACTTTATTGAAAATTCACAATTACAGATGTTGCAGAAAGCATTTGTGTCCGCATTTTTTTTTTCTTGGCTTGAAGAATTCATATTCATGTCTTTGCGAAAACATGGAGCGTTTTTTTTTTCTTTGAGGCAAGTTTTGAATCACTTTCATCGATATCCAGTTGCTTCTTAGATGCCATGAATTTGTTTTTGTCCAGAATAAAAAAAAACTCATTGTAAACGGAATGTAAAAGAATCTGTGAATGTAGATTTTTGTATTAGAACCACCTCATATCACACGTGTTTCCAATGGCTATTTTAAACCATCGCCCATGCGCAGATTTGATAATTTCCTGTTCTGGTCAGTGATAGCATATTTTATGACATGCGGATATTTTATCCCCACTTTTGCTGATTTTCAACACTAAATGCGTATTTACGGGACGCAAATGCAAATTTGGGCATTATGTGAGACGGTAGGCATGTCGGCCCAACCTTCTCAACTGTTGTATAAACCAATCCAAACACAACCAAGGATGGACAAACTGAAACTGATCAAACCCGATACATCAACTACTAACATTCCACAGTACAAGGCACAAAGAAACAGTCTATACGCAGACAACTTTCAACAACCCCCCATTACCTAAATCTCCAAAAGAAAAAAAGAAAAATAAACAACAAACAGGCAGCAAAAGTGGTCTGATGACCCCATTTAGCTACAGAATGGGTTTGGCGAATATGAGGACATGGATGCAGAAGAAACTGCTCCATGATCTCAGGGTAGCTCCAAACCTACAACCAACAAATTTAACCCCGATACTTCCTCCAGAAAAATAACCACATGGATTGCCCCCGCGAAAGGTCTAACCTAGCTACATAATCTCTTACTTCAACTTGTAATGAAGAACAAGATCATACAGTGGAACTGTCGAGGACTTAAAACCAATTACAATGATATTTTTCTGCTCCTAAATGAACATGATCCTGCAGAACTATGCCTGCAGAAAACATTCTTGGAAGATATGGACATCACGCTTAAAAACTACTCCCTTTTATAGCACCTACTCCAAAACTGGTGACAGGGCCTCAGGAGGAGTTTCCGTTGTTGTAAACAATAGGGCTTCACGTAGCTTCATTCCTTAAAGACAGATTGACAAGCCATTGCTGTAAGCGTTACACTTGATCGAGTTATTTCCTTTTGTTCTATTTATATATCACCAAACACCAACCTAATACCAAATGGCTTTGACAACCTTGTTCAAGAACTGCGCGCTCCATTTTTTCTACTTGGGGATTTTAATGCCAATAACATTTATGGGGATCAAGCTACATAAGCGACAGGGGCAAAAAGGTTGCAGATTTCATTTCTAGACACGACTTTTGTCTGTATAACAGCAAATCACAGACATATTTACACCCAGGAACGGGTACATACACGTGTATCGATTTGACAATTTGTTCTTCTTCGCTACTTTTGGATTATACTTGGAAGGTCGCTGACGACCTTCACAGCAGTGATTACTTTTCCAATCTCCCTTGGAGGTAATTTTACCGACTGAGTATGTCTTATGGGATGAATCAGGAGGTGATTTTACCTACTGAGTATAACATCTGTGTATCCCTGGCACTTGAAAAGTGTCCCCTTGTTGGGCTCCTTGGTGGGCGGGGAGCACGGGTGCCGAATTTTAAATTCACCAACATGGATATTTCCAAAAAAATCAACTAAAACGTACCAAGACTGGATCTGACTCAGATGACGAACCATGTGGTGTGGAATCATTTCCACGCTTCATGGTTATACAATCTACAGACGACTCAAAACAGCTAACCTCATTGTCTCCGTTTGTTATTGAAAAGACAATTACGGGTATAATTGGTACACCAAAAAGTGTAAAGAAGTTGAAATCGGGCTGCCTACTTGTTGAATGTGAGCGACGGGGTCAGACCGAGAATATCCGGAAAATGAAGACATTATTCGATATTCCGGTGACCTCATTCGCTCACACAACACTGAACTCGTCCAAAGGCGTGATTCGATGTCGGGACTTGGCTGGAGTAAGCGACAAAGATATCATCGAAGGGATGAAAAACGAAGGTGTCACTGCAGTTCGCAGAATAAGAATTAAACGTAATAACAATCTGCAGGACACCAACACATTCGTACTCACCTTCAACAAGCCAGCAGTACCCAGAGTGGTCAAGGTTGGCTTTTTGCAAGTGAAGGTTGAGATCTACATACCTAACCCCCTTCGATGCTATAAATGTCAGAAATATGGCCATCACGAAGATCGTTGCTCAAAAAGCCAGATATGTGGCCGATGCGGAGACCATTCTCACCAGGAAGCTGAGTGTAGAGCAACTCCGCATTGTGTCAACTGTGGAAAAGAGCACCACGCCAATTCCAAGGATTGTGATGCTTGGAAACAGGAGAAGGAAATACAGAGGGTAAAATACACATCCAGCATTCCCTATCCAGAGGCCAGAAAGCTTGTCCAGGCAAAAATATCACCTACTGGCTCATCCTTCTGCTCTGTAGTTAAAAACAATCCTAAAGCAACGAAGGACGCTCAAACACAGACAGATCAACCCGAGTCAACACCTCGCTCTAACACCCCCCATTACCAAGCACAAAAAACCACGACATCTACCCAAACAACTTTCAATAACACCCCACCACCGAAGTCACCAAAGAGTAAAAATAGATCTCACGGAAATAGGCAGCAAAAGGGGTCAGATGACCCCATCAAACTCTATAACAGGTTTGGGGACATTGAGAGCATGGATGCAGAAGATACTGCTCCGTGTCCTCAAAGTAGCTCCAAACCTAACAAAAAAATCACCCCCGTACTTCCTCCATAGAAATAATCATACAGACTGTCTCCGCGAAAAGTCTAACATAGCTCCAAAATCTCCACTCTAATCTTATAATGAAGAATACCATCATACAATGGAACTGCCGAGGACTTAGATCCAATTACAATGAAATTCTTCTGCTTTTAAACGAATATGATCCTGCAATAATATGTCTTCAGGAAACCTTTTTAAAAGATACGGACAACATCACACTTAAAAACTACTCCCTGTTTAACACCTACTTACAGAATGTTGACAGGGCCTCAGGAGGGGTTTCTATTGCTGTGAACAATAGAGTCCCACATAGAATCATCCCTTTAAAAACAAATTTGCAAGCCATTGCTGTGAGTGTCACTCTACATAGAGTGATTACTTTTTGTTCTATTTACATACCACCAAACACCAACTTATTACCAAATGAATTAGACACGCTTGTTCAACAACTTCCCGCGCCATTTATCTTACTCGGTGTTTTTAATGCCCATAACATTTTATGGGGATCAAATTACATAAGCGACAGGGGCAAATAAGGTTGAAGATTTTATTACTAGACACGACTTGTGTCTATTTAATACCAAGTCTCCGACGTACTTGCACCCAGGAACTGGTACATACACATGTATCGACTTAACAATTTGTTCTTCTTCACTACTTTTGGATTATAATTGGAAGGTCGCTGATGACCTTCACAGCAGTGATCACTTTCCAATCTCTCTTAAGAACACCAACGTTACAATTGATGACACGATTCCACAGTGGAATTTAAAGAAAGCTGACTGGGCCAAATTTGAAAAACTTTGTACAGCTAGACTTAACAGGAATACCGTCCTAAACGATATTGATCCTATTCGACAATTTACATCTGTCTTAATTGAGATTGCACAAGAATCCATTCCTAAGTTCTCGCCGAACTGTAAAAGAACCCAAAAACCGTGGTTCACTAAAGAATGTAAAGAAGCCATTAGACAACGCCGAGAAGCACTGAAAAAATTTAATAATCGTCCAACGCCCGAAAATTTAACTCAGTACCGTATTGCTCGGGCCAAAGCTCGCCGCACCATTAAAGAAAGTAAACGAGCATCATGGAAAAAATATGTTTCAACTTTAAACTCTCGTTCCTCAATAAAGAAAGTTTGGGACACGATCCGCAAAATAAACGGGAAGGGGAAATACATTTCTTTCCGACATCTGAAGCTAAATAATAACAATTTCAATAACAAACATGAAATAGCTAATGTACTTGCCGATTGTTTCTCCAAAAATTCCTCATCGTCTAATTATTCAGAAGCGTTCCGAAGATTGAAAGTTCAAAAAGAAAAAACACGGTTGAAATTCACATCGAATAACTCAGAGAGCTATAACCAACCGTTTTCATTGTCGGAGCTTATGGAATCTTTTAATAAAGACCATGATACATCTACTGGGCCTGACGATATACATTACCAGTTTTTGAAACACCTTCCAGAACCATCCTTAACAGTTCTTCTGGAAATCTTCAATGATTTATGGATTACTGGTAATGTACCAAAAATTTGGAAAGAGGCGACAGTAATACCAATTCCCAAACCAGGCAAAGATAGCGCAGATCCTAGCAACTATAGACCTATATCATTAACTAGCTGCGTTTGCAAAACAATGGAACGAATGATCAATTCTCGGCTTGTGTGGTATTTGGAAACCAACAATTTAATATCTCCTTTCCAAAGTGGCTTTCGTTATGGTCGTAGTACCAATGATCATCTGGTTAGACTGGAAACATTTATACGCGACGCTTTCATCAAGAAAGAACACTTAGTAGCGGTTTTCTTTGATTTGGAAAAGGCCTATGACACAACGTGGAAGTACGGAATACTAAATGACCTACATGATCTGGGTCTAAAAGGCCGCCTGCCCTCGTTCATATCAAACTTCCTCTCAGACAGGGAATTCAAGGTACGAGTGGGCTCCACCCTCTCTGATATACACGATCAAGAGATGGGTGTGCCCCAGGGCAGTATATTGTCGGTGACGCTTTTCAACATAAAAATTAATAGCATCACCAAGTGTCTGACTCCTGGTGTGGATTGCTCCCTATATGTTGACGACTTTTTAATATGTTACCGATCCAAGCACATGCATACAATTGAAAGACAATTACAGCAAAATATCAACAAGATTCAAAATTGGGCCAATACTAACGGTTTCAAATTCTCGAAATCAAAAACTGTATGTATGCATTTCTGTCAGTTACGAAAACATCATGATGGACCTAAACTCACGCTGGACGGAACACCTATTCCAGTTGTTGAGGAAGCAAAATTTTTAGGTATTATCTTCGACAGAAAACTGACCTTTATTCCACACCTGAAGAATTTGAAAGCTAAATGCTTGAAGTCTCTAGATTTACTTAAAGTAATAGCGCACACTGACTGGGGTGCTGATAGGAAAGTCATACTCAGTTTATAAAGAACATTCATTCGCTCGAAACTAGACTATAGTTGCGTTGTCTATGGTTCAGCTAGGAAGTCCTATTTGAAGATGCTAGACCCAATTCATCATCAGGGAATAAGACTTGCCTTGGGAGCATTTAAGACATCCCCGTGTGAAAGCCTACTCGTTGAAGCGAACGAACCACCTTTATCACAACGTAGAGAAATGCTTTCCGCACAGTATGCTCTCAAATTAAGCTCAAACCCTCTGAACCCTGCTTTTTCGGCTGTTTTTGAACCCAAATATAAAACCTTATATGACAATAAACCAAACGTCACACCTACCTTTGGCATTAGAATATTACCATGCCTTGACAGTAGCAAAATTGAACGTTCAAAAATTCTGAAAACGACCGTCTCCAAAACACCTCCCTGGCTACTTCAACAACCAAAAGTACTTTTCACGTTACATGAGGAAAAAAAATCGGAGACAAACCCTTCCATCTTCCACAACTGTTACCATGAACTCCTCGCCCAATTTGAAAATTATACAAGAATATATACTGATGGATCAAAAGATGAGGAAAAGGCTGCTGCAGCCTTCGTTAGTGGAAAACACAACAAAAGTTCGCTTGCCAAATGGTACATCAATTTTTTCAGCCGAAATCAGAGCAATAGACCTTGCATTGCAATATATTGAAAGCAAGCGTATTTTAAATAGCATCATCTTCTCCGATTCACTATCAGTACTTCAGTCACTACATAATAGAAAACTGGAGAATCCATTGTTAGCTAATGTTCTTCTTAAACATACTGAGCTGAGTACCTCCCACAATATAGTATACTGTTGGTTACCCAGCCATATTGGAATTAAAGGTAATGACAAAGCAGATCGCGCTGCTAAAATGGCCCTATCACTAGAACCATCTGATTTTAATACTCCGTATACTGATTTTAAACGTAGTATCAAAGACTGTTTACGTCAGAAATGGCAGGCATCATGGAATGATGCCGTGAATAACAAACTTCATGCCATCAAGCCAACCCTAGGAGAATGGACTCCTTCCTACAGAGCCGTCCGTAGGGAGGAGGTAGTCATTGCAAGAATTCGAATCGGCCATACTTATTTAACCCACTCCTATATACTAAAAGGAGAAGACCAACCAGAGTGCATATCTTGCAATGAACCATTCACTGTTAAGCACTTTATGTTGGAGTGTTTCGACCTCCAACCTACGCGTAACCATTATTACAATGTGCATGACATTAGGGAGCTCTTTGATACAGTTAGCATTTCCTATATTATAGACTTCCTGAAGGAAGTAAATATTTATCATAAGTTATAGCTTTTATGCTATCACCTTAAACAGTTTTATGTGCTATATATACCGTCGCTAGATTTTAATTACGTTTCATTTGTTTTCGTTGTCATACATCATTTGCACTCCCCGTTGATCGGGAAACTTTATTTATCACCGTTACCATTTTATCGTTTTACCTTCAACTGTTTGGTTTCGTATCGCTGGTCGATACGTAATCTTTTACCACTTATAAATAATGAAGGATATAACCTTTTGCGTGGCGCTAAATAGCCTCATAGTGCTGGTGCGCCGTTAAAAAATTCAATCAATCAATCAATCAACCAATCTCCCTTGAAAATATTAACTCGAGAATTGATGACGGAATTCCACAATGGAACTTAAAGAAGACCGACTGGGCTAAGTTTGAAACACTTTGTACAACTAGGCTTAACAGGGATACTGTTGTAAACGACAATGACCCTGTTCGATATTTTACCACTGTCTTAATTGAGATTGCAGAAGAATCCATTTCTAAGTCCTCACCGAACTGCAAAAGAACCCAAAAACCGTGGTTCACCAAAGAATGTAAAGAAGCCATTAGACAACGCCGAGAAGCATTGAAAAAATTTTATAATCGTCGAACGTCCGAAAATTTAACTAAGTACCGTATTATTGGGGCCGAACATTGCCGCACGATTAAAGAAAGTAAACGAGCATCATGGAAAAATATGTTTCAACTTTAAATTCTCGTTCCTCAATAAAGAAAGTTTAGGACACGATTTTATCAGGGCAAAAGAAACAGTGATCGGTCAGATTGGATATTTGTGTCAAATGGAACCTAGGGAAATGAAATTTATTTTGAACAAGTGGTAAGGACAATCCAGTAAAAAGTAGTTACAGTGTCTCTTTTATTCCTGTGAAATGCATTCATGTTTCATTGAGAGGCTTCTGTTGTTAAGATCTGTTCAACAATCACTTGTTGCATCACCATATCTGAAAGAGAATGATATTATTTTTAATGTCAAGTACAGAACATCAATTTTTAATGTTTTCATCACTGATTTAATTTGCTTACATTGTGAATACTGCTTGCAATATTTGGTTTATAAAAATGCAGACTTTAGTATTAACTTAATATTTTTGTCAGTATCAGTAAAATGTTTAGAGATTAATAACGAAAAAAGTTGACAAGTTGAGAAAAATTTGTACTTTCCATCATTGCGAAAGTAGCACATAGAATGGAACCCTAGGTTGATTTCTTTTAGTCACAATTATTCATCCAAATACATGTCCTAAGTGTTTTCTTAATTTAACAAAATGTGTCTTTAAATAAAATTACAAATAAATCACACTGAGAAGTAGATTAAAGCATTGACTGAACCTCATGTGAATTAATGAATATGGACAGCAATAGACCATTCTTAGAATGTGTTCATGTGACCTTGGGTCAACGAATCCAAAACGAGGCTAAGCTAGGCACCAGCTTCATTTTACCTTGCAACCATGGCTGCGTCAATTGATTCTGGCAAGGGAAAAAATCGTGACGAATATTGTTGTGTTCCGTTGTGCAATGGCAGTGCTAGAATTCACATAGATTTAAGCTTCTACCATATTCCATCAAGATGCTAGACCCAATTCATCATCAGGGAATAAGACTTGTCTTGGGAGCATTTAAGACATCCCCGTGTGAAAGTCTACTCGTTGAAGCGAACGAACCACCTTTATCACAACGTAGAGAAATGCTTTCCGCACAGTATGCTCTCAAATTAAGCTCAAACCCTCTGAACCCTGCTTTTTCGGCTGTTTTTGAACCCAAATATAAAACCTTATATGACAATAAACCAAACGTCACACCTACCTTTGGCATTAGAATATTACCATGCCTTGACAGTAGCAAAATTGAACGTTCAAAAATTCTGAAAACGACCGTCTCCGAAACACCTCCCTGGCTACTTCAACAACCAAAAGTACTTTTCACGTTACATGAGGGAAAAAAATCGGAGACAAACCCTTCCATCTTCCACAACTGTTACCATGAACTCCTCGCCCAATTTGAAAATTATACAAGAATATATACTGATGGATCAAAAGATCAGGAAAAGACTGCTGCAGCCTTCGTTAGTGGAAAAAACACAACAAAAGTTCGCTTGCCAAATGGTACATCAATTTTTTCAGCTGAAATCAGAGCAATAGACCTTGCATTGCAATATATTGAAAGCAAGCGTATTTTAAATAGCATCATCTTCTCCGATTCACTATCAGTACTTCAGTCACTACATAATAGAAAACTGGAGAATCCATTGTTAGCTAATGTTCTTCTTAAACATACTGAGCTGAGTACCTCCCACAATATAGTATACTGTTGGTTACCCAGCCATATTGGAATTAAAGGTAATGACAAAGCAGATCGCGCTGCTAAAATGGCCCTATCACTAGAACCATCTGATTTTAATACTCCGTATACTGATTTTAAACGTAGTATCAAAGACTGTTTACGTCAGAAATGGCAGGCATCATGGAATGATGCCGTGAATAACAAACTTCATGCCATCAAGCCAACCCTAGGAGAATGGACTCCTTCCTACAGAGCCGTCCGTAGGGAGGAGGTAGTCATTGCAAGAATTCGAATCGGCCATACTTATTTAACCCACTCCTATATACTAAAAGGAGAAGACCAACCAGAGTGCATATCTTGCAATGAACCATTCACTGTTAAGCACTTTATGTTGGAGTGTTTCGACCTCCAACCTACGCGTAACCATTATTACAATGTGCATGACATTAGGGAGCTCTTTGATACAGTTAGCATTTCTTATATTATAGACTTCCTGAAGGAAGTAAATATTTATCATAAGTTATAGCTTTTATGCTATCACCTTAAACAGTTTTATGTGCTATATATACCGTCGCTAGATTTTAATTACGTTTCATTTGTTTTCGTTGTCATACATCATTTGCACTCCCCGTTGATCGGGAAACTTTATTTATCACCGTTACCATTTTACCGTTTTACCTTCAACTGTTTGGTTTCGTATCGCTGGTCGATACGTAATCTTTTACCACTTATAAATAATGAAGGATATAACCTTTTGCGTGGCGCTAAATAGCCTCATAGTGCTGGTGCGCCGTTAAAAAATTCAATCAATCAATCAATCAACCATATTCCATCAGTGAAAAAAATGGAGCTTCGTAGAAAATGGATTGTTGCAATACGTCGAGATGAGGGGCCGAATTTTAAGGTAAGAAACTGGATGAATGTTGGTGTTTGTATTTTCTTGCAACTGAATGATGTAATAAAGAGAAATCCAAACGCAAAATAGTTCTGTCGATGAAGTAAATGAGTGTATTTATGTGTGTTTTATAATGGTAGGTTTCTAAAAATGTTACCCTAGTCCCGTTCCACAAAACGGGGTCATCAAAAGGTGGGCGTACTCTACGCAGCGCATTTATATCAGAGATTATGAATTGATGTACGGGTAGTAATTACAGAAAAAGTGAATTTTATTATTTCGTTGAAAAGATAAATAGAAACAGTAGAATGAAAATGACCACGATAGAGAAGAGAGATAGCACTAGTACAATGAAAATGATGCGAGGACAAGTTTAATGAAATTGAGAGAGAGAGACTAGATAACAATTAATGAAACTGTTGATAAAACATATTGATGTGTGTAAATGTAAGGAAAAATGCACAGTTAAATCACAGGCGATTGAAATTCTATCATTTTAGTAAGTTAATGTCAGAGAATCCAAAAAGGGAAGCATATATATCTGTATTTGATTTTTTTTCCCCCTTTTTTCTTGCATATCTGGCATTTTTGTTTACTACAGTGATATAATTTCAATGGCCTGTGCTGAAATAATTGTTTGGGTTTTTTTTGGAAAACTAATTATTGCAATTAACTCGTGGTTTATATTTTCTTTTCTTAGATTGTCACAAATACAGTTGTCTGTTCTAGACACTTTAAGCAACAGGACTATAGATGGACACGCAACAGACGTTGCTTAAAACCTGATGCTATTCCATCAATCTTGACTTCGACAACTGAATGGAAAGTAAGAAAACCACCTGCACAGAGACAACCACTAGCAAAGAAGGTGGACAAAAACATTTTGGAAGAAGTTGTGATTCCATGTGTTGATATTTACAATGAGTCTGATGAACCAGTGTCTGAAACCCATCACCAGTGACATCAGATGAGTAAGTATCCGCTGTTTTCAGAGTACATTTGTATTTTTTTTTTTTTTTTTTTTTTTGTGCCAGACAACTCTTCTATCTCTCCTATTTTAGCAAATGTAAGACATATATATTACTTATTCAAATGGCAGTGTCATCATCGACAAGGAAGGTTAAGGTTTACATTCCAGTTTTTATATTTCCAAACAAGTCCCAGAGTCTTTGTGGGATAGTTGCACGAGCTACATATCACTACATAATTTCTCGTTTTTACTCGGAAACAAACTGATGTTTGTTGGGCTTATTCTGCTTGCTGTTCTCCTCCAAGATGGCACCGATATGTAATCAAAACATAGCTGCGTAACTTTTGTTTTACACATTTATTTCAAAGTGTGTGCATGGTGTTTGTGTATGAGTGTGTGTGTGTGTGTGTGTGTGTGTGTATGAGAGAGAGAGAGAGAGAGCATACAATCAATGGAAAGCAGCCTCTGTTAAAATGCTTGTATAATTTTGAAATATAGTGAAGCTAGTAACTTTGCTATGTATATTTTTTTGTCTCCATTATAGTTACAAATGTTGAGGAAAAGCTACATTATTATTTTATCTTCTTCAGATCCTATGAGTTGCATATAGCATGCAAAAGTAAAATTGCAGGTGTGGAGGAGAGACTGAGAAAAACAGCAACAGAATTGAAAGAGAAGGAAAGGGAACTGCAAGATTTGAATGAAAAAATAAACATGGAGAAATTTTGATTGAACAGATTTACAGGTGACGATGAAATTAAATTTTACACTGGTTTTCCCACATACGAGGTTTTTATAACCTTCTTCAGTAGCATCAAACCTATTGCAATTAGAATGAAGAGCTTATATTACAGCACAGGCGATGGCAAAAAGCAATGGACCCATTGGGTGGACTTTTCATGTTTTTGTGTAGATTGAGATGTGGATTTCCGATTGAAGATATGTCTGTTTGATTTAATATTCACATATCTTCTGTAAGTCGGAAAATAATCATGTGGACAAATTATTTGTATTTCTTACTGGGAAGTGTAAATATTTGGCCAAGTCGTGAGCAGGTTCAAGCAAATATGCCTCTCGTGTTTCAACTGTTCTACCCAGGAACCAGAATTATTATTGACTGCACAGAAATATTTACAGAAAGACCCTCATCTTTAGTGCTTGGATCAAAGACTTTTTCAAACTACAAAGTCACAACACCTGGAAAGGTTTGGTAGGGACAGCCCCACATGGTGAAGTCACATTTGTGTCTGCCTTGTACTCGAGATGCATGAGTGATGTGGAAATCACAAAGCTGTCGGGGCTTATAGAATTGTTAGAACCAGGGGACCAAATTATGGCAGATAAAGGTTTTGTTTTACACAAAGTTTTAGAAGGTACTGGTGTTTCCATTGCAACACCACACTTTCTGTGTAGTGATGGGCAGTTCACAGCTTCCCAGGTGGAGGACAATCAAAAAATTGCAAGCCTGAGGATACATGTGGAAAGACACGTTAAGAGGGTGAAAGAATACAAGTTATTACAGTATATGGTGCCTTTGACAATTTCTGGGTCAATAAATCAGTTGTGGACAGTATCAGATGTACTGACTTTGTTCAAACGACCACTAATTAAACAAAAGAAATAACATTTTGTGACATGGAATCATGTAGAACTTGTGAAAGAAAAGAAAGATACTGAGACATTATGAAAGTACCACATGTGGTTCATTTTAATGACGTTTCAATAATGTACAAATTTATTTTTAGACCTTAAAATCATGACACATTTCATTGGCATCTTGTCATGCAAATACATTTTAGATGTGTGTATCTAGTTCATTTTATTAACATTTCAGTAATGTACCAATTTTTTTTTACACCTTTAGTAAATCGTGCCATATTTCATTGACATCTTGATTTTCATGCAAATACCTTTGGTAATACTTGTGTGTGTCGATATATATACTCAAACAGTTCATGTGAAACTGATACACAATTCTAAAATGCATCTATGGGTGACTGTTCCAGCCTGTATACATACACAGTAAGTAAAACCCAATAAGCTGAATTTAAAATTGACAATTTATGTCAGTAGATTTTAATAGCAGTGTGACAAGGTCCACGTTGGCAAAAGACTTGCAGCCATTTTTAATACATAGCTTGGGGTTGTCGGAATGATTTAATAAAGAAAAGGCATAGAAAATTAATTTTAATATATTTTACAAAACATTAATGTACATATATACAAACAGGAGAACTTACTAATTGAGATAGAATCTATAATAGAAGAGATCAAGCTTATCCTTTACAGCTTGCCAAAATTCCCTGTGGAACAGAATTGTTTCAACATGAAAGTCATTTTCCAACCACACACAAAAATCAC